>JH155412.1:134308-168831 GCA_000226015.1 Mnemiopsis leidyi | reverse complement strand
TATGTTCTAGTGCTAGTGTATGTTCTAGTGCTAGTGTATGTTCTAGTGCTAGTGTATGTTCTAGTGCTAGTGTATGTTCTAGTGCTAGTGTATGTTCAAGTGCTGGTGTATGTTCTAGTGCTGGTGTATGTTATAGTGCTAGTGTATGTTCTAGTGCATGTTCTAGTGCTAGTGTATGTTCTAGTGCTAGTGTATGTTCTAGTGCTAGTGTATGTTCTAGTGCTAGTGTATGTTCTAGTGCTGGTGTATGTTCTAGTGCTAGTGTATGTTCTAGTGCTAGTGTATGTTCTAATGCTAGTGTATGTTCTGGTGCTAGTGTATGTTCTAGTGCTATTTTACAGAGGGCGAGGTGGACCTTCAATGTAGCTATTCAATTTAATGTTAGGGTTTTATGAACGAGCAGAATCTTATTTTGGGTTTCGGCTAACAAAACCCAGGGATGTTCTCTTTAGGAACTGCACCAATCTAGAAAATAATATGTTAATCAGGCAGCATTCGTATCAAACAAATTTTAAGAAAAATTGGGTTTCAATCACACGATAAGAAAACAACTTCAGAGAAAGAAAAGCTGGTGAGCGACGTGTTGACTCCGGGAGACTTGTACGAGATCACAGGAGACATAATGAGAGACGACGGTCGGGGAAACTTGCACTTCGTACAGCGAATAGGGGACAATTTTAGGTACTTTGTTTACTGCTGCAGTATAGTCGGATTCGAACATCAAGTAAGGCTGAGAGCAAATAGGAAGTTGATGTCGCCACTGAGTTCCTCAACTTCTTATTCAAAGCAACCATCTTAATCGTCTGAAAGATCAAAGATTCCCACACCGGCTTAAAGTAAGGATTTAACCCCCACCAACCATGTGCAAACTTTCTCATTGTCCTTACTTCAGATACAAGAACAGAAACACTTCGTGTGCACATCTGGAAAACTTGCTGCATCAGCTGGCTGCAGTGCGGTCTTGTGCGGTCTATGCGGTAAAACATCCCGACCATGAACACAGAGTCGGTAAGTGAAGATATCACAATTTTTGTTCGTAAAACTGATGAGTAAATTGAGATTCCAGCCGATGACCTAAAAAAGTTTTCTGAAGCTGAAGGAGTGGGGAAGGGGCAATTTAAAAAAGTCTATGTGTAGTTTGGGAATATTAGGGTGCCTTCTGCCTATTAACTTTTACCTTATGTTAGACTTTTTCAGTAACAATATACAGTGATATTTCAAATATATCGCGTGGCTCTATGTGTTTTGCACCAAATGCATTTTAGAATGATTTTCAAAATCAAATGGTCTTTCGATCAATTTTGGAAAATTTAATAATATGTCTAAAAAATCTATATCGGTTTCGGGAATGTTAGGGTCCCTATTGACTTTTTTGAGTACCCCCCCCTGATATCAACAACTTCCGATTTTCTGCCAAACCAGAAAACAAAATGCATAAGAAATTTTGGCAGAACCCAAAAGCCACACTTAAGTTCCTCTTTCAAAAGTCAAGCTAAACTTCCTCAATATAACCAGGGATGGCGGCCATACAACTACACAGCCAAACTAAAACCCGGTCTAAAGCCCTCCTCATATCCCTCTACAAGCACCTCGACATGAACGCAGAAGTTAAACCTTTCTTCTTGAGGATAGTAGATAAGTTCTCTTTGTTGGAGACAGGTAAGATAGATAAGATGAAGTTAAAGAGAGAAGGTTTCCAGGTGCAGGGTGTTTATCTTTGTGATGATGAGAAGAGAACTTTTGTACCTTATACCTGCTCCTTGAGACTATTAGCGGAAAAGAAGGAACCTACCCCCGAGTCGAGGTGAAAAGAAGACAATTGAGCTTATTTTGAATAATTTTATTTATTAGAGAGATTGAATTTCTGTTTTTTGCATTTCTCATTTCCTGATTTGATTTGACAATTATTATTCCGGTTGATAGATATTACGATCCGGTGATTAGATATTATCATTACGATTGATATTTAGACAGTCAATAAGCTGTGTTAAGTTTCCTTTTTAAAATGATAATGATTAAAAATAGTACAAATAGGTAAAACAATTTACAAACAAATAAAAGATCTACAACTAAAGTTGACTTTCGATCATGTTCAAACAGCGCAAATAAAATTGCTTATCAGATCGGTTACCTACAGTTCGGCTATACGTTGCTCTTTAAAAGATATTCTTTAAAACTTACATGTCATATAACACATTATTACTACTGTCCTCTGCACGTGTCAAACGGGTCAAAAACCTAGTTTAAAGACTAGGGTGAGCTGGGGTAGTCAGAATAGATGAACAATCGAAGAAAATCCTTTCAGCCTACAGATAAAAAATTCAATCAAATCTATACACTAAAGTCTAAAGGCCGCTAATCAGATTCCTAAGATGAATCTTGTACTTAGCGAAGCTAGAAACGACATCCACAAACATCAGGTTGACTTTCCTATCCTTAGGTAGACTCTCCATGTCTTCCCCACACAACTTCTCCAACCTCCTCAGCTTCAACAAAGTCTGTCCCGCATGTATCGCTAAGCGGGTTTTGTCACTGAAATCCGCGTATAAGTTAAACTCCTGGGCAGCTAAAGTATCGCTGTCCAGGATGGTTTCGGCGAACTTGCGTCCTTCTCTCAACATGGAGTGAAGATCAGAGGTTTCCAGAGTCAGGAGATGTTGAGTTAGGTCGTAATAGTCGAGGTGTCCGGTATAGCTCTCTTGAACACGTGCCAGGAGGATCCCTATCTGGGACTGTTCGAAATTAAGTCTTCGGAGGTACTTGTCTTGTTCTTGTGGAGTACACCCCTTTGCTAGAGTCCGGGGTATCAAAACTAGGTAGACTACTATCAGGTTGAAAAGAGATAGTCTCATCGTGGTGGTGGAAGGTAGATGCAAAACTTTGGAGTAAGTTGCGTAACTGCGTAAGTGTGTCTAGCCCTTTGAGGTGGCTCCTTTTATACCGAACTTAGAGCCAAATTTCCAAACCGAAAGTCATTTTAAATGTTATAACATTTTGGATTTTTAATTAACTAATGTTCGGAATCATTTAATGTTGTTTATTGCTTCACACTTGTGGTAAATTGTTAATTCACTGTTTTAAACGAAATGCATGCCACTCTATAGTCTATGTGCTGCAAGCGTTTTCAATTTAAACAATGACTGATGTTTCTGATTATACAATCAAGCTTTGCGCACATCGGATCTGCAAAACAGAAAGCAAGTTTAATAGGTTTTAAGTTTGCTCCCGGTAGCTTTTGGTGGTACCTATTCAAATTGATAGACGCGAAGAGCCTCAAATGATTTGCATACGTCAGCGACAAGTAAACGATTTGGATAATACTGAAAGCCCCAAGACCGATTTACTATCACTATCAGTTTAAATTCTTTTGACGAGAGAAAAGCAAAAGCGGACTTAACGGGCACTTACAAGTACTAACAAAAGCTTCATGCGATAGTTTCTAAACTGCGAGCTATAAACTTAAAAAGTCTGAAGGCGGCCACGTCTCTATTTTGGGGGCATTTATCATTAAAAGTACTATGGAGGCGCACTAAATCAAATAATCGTGCGCTATTTCGAGAAGCACGGTAATAAATGAGTAGTATATTGTCACCTACTATACTTAATCTCTTAAACGCGAAGGCGACTACATCACTTCTGAGGTCAAAAGCAAATATTCGATTGTGCCTTTCGATTCTCATCCTGCACATTGCTCCTGACCGACAAATGATCTCGACGAAATATTGGCCGGGGGTTGACTTTTGGATCAGGGTGGCTTGGGTAATGTTATTGGTACTAATTTAACGGACAGAAGAAGGACGCACTGAAATAACTCAACAAAAAAGGAAATCAATCACATAGGCGATTATTATTTACATGACTTTAATTTACCATAGAGGGTATGGTCAAATCCATGATAGACAACCAACGTCTTACGTCATTACTGACTGTAATCCCAGAAATCCGGAGAGGGGATCAGCTCCCAAATATAATTATAAACAGCTGCCGTATAAACACGCAAAACGAAAAATCAACGAACCTCGAAGCCCTTCTCTCCTTTTTTCAGTTTGAGATCGGTCATACTCCCCAAGCCAAAATCACATATCACGGCTTTCTTGTCGTTCAAATGGATGTTCTTGCTCTTTAGATTCTTGTGAATGATACCCCTGTGGTGTAGGTAACCAAGAGCAGCAGATACCTGAAATAACCAGAATAGAAACTTTCTATTCTTGAATTTCTTGTTTTATGCAATGTCAACACTTCCGGAAAACTTCAAAAGACGAAAAGCAGTGCCCCATTGCCCATTGCTTGAACGGTGATAGTTAGAAGATAGTTAGAATAATAAGATAAGCTTAAAAATCTCACGAATATTCCTAAATTTAAGACGGTAAGCTAGTATAAATTTCCAAAGCAAACCAAAAAACAAGCGTGATATATGATCAGATACCTGTTCCATGATCTGCATACTCTGCCGCTCGGTGTAAGTCTTCCCTCGCTCGTGTATGTGGAAGTGGAGACTCTTCCCCTTGATATACTCTGTTACTATGCAGAGGTTGGGTGGGTTCATGCAGACACCCATAAACAGGACTATGTTCTCGTGGCGGACTTTTCTTAACATTTGTACCTGGAATTGTCGTTTTAATTAACAATTAACATTTGTATCTGAAATTGTAACTTCCTTTTCTGCTAAATTGTAATTTTCGTTAAAATTTCGACAGGATAAAATTGAAATTGTTACCTTATGATAAATTGTTACCTTAAGATAAACTAAAAAGGTGCAATTTTAAGACATAAAAAACTTAAACCACTACTTTGGTTTTTATGATTCTCTAGAGTAATCCCAGTTCAGTGCTACAACTAGTAGTTTTATTGATTATCTAGAATGACTCTAGTCACAAACCTCTCTCCTGAATTGAGCTAGTTGCTCTTTAGTTGGGTGTGGAATGTGATAGATCTTTATTACCACGTCACCGTGCCACTTTCCTTCATGCACCTGTGCATCGAGTTGAGTAAAAAAAGTAACCATAATCTTAAATTTACGAATATAAGATAATTGATCATTTTCTGAAATTTTATAAAACGTTATGGTGAGCTAATCATAATAATCATTATTACTATCAGGGTCTATTTTCTGTAAAAGATCGTCTGTACTGGTAACCGGACAGTCCTAGAATGGTCTGTACGATAAACAACGCACCTGGCCGGTCCTACCGTCCCCGATCTTCTTGCCAATGACAAGTTCCTCAAAGTTGATCCCCCAATCACTGATCACACTCTTCCTCAAGAAACGTTTCCTGGTGGGAAGTGTACTCTGATTGCTGGGATGCTCTGTACCCAGCTTGTCTTCCTCGTCGTCTTCTTCCTCTGGTAGTGATGGAATGTGACAATAGAGTTAAGACGTGGTCACTGGTCGGTGGTATGTAAAGTTAGAGTATTCAAGTTGTGAGATGAAAGTTTGGTTAATATGCGTGAGGTCGATAAAGATTTTAAATTAATTGACTATATGTTCAAAGCGACATAAAAGAGTTCAAAAGATGTTAAATGCAGATTGCAGAGCAAGTGTTATGAAAGAAATGACGTTTCAAACTTTCATGCCAATGGGTTTCAGGAGATGAACGAATGCTAGTGGTTTAGACAAAATAATTTTCGCCATGTTGGCAAATATTTAGACATGATGAGGGCAGACATAGTAACTTCAAATTCAAAAACAAGTTGAGGAATTAATTAATTATTTAAGTAATTTATTCTAAAGTATTTATGTTCACTTCAACTAAATTAGCAAACATTCTCAATCGTTTTATTATTTTTACCGATTTAAAAGGAAGGATAAAGTGTATAACATGCCTGCTGTAAGACAAACTTTTGTAAAAACTACACAAAGCTGTATAAGAAGTAAATATGCTCCGTTTTAAGAAAATAATAGAACCAAGAAAGTGCTTCAAACTATTTCACCCATTATCAGAAAAAAGTCATTAACAAATCTGAATTCAAATGCAAGACCATATCAAGGAAATGGATTGGGAATTACTGCTGAATTGCTTTAAACCAAGGATATTTATAATGTAGATTAGAATAAAAACACCCGAAGAATGCTCAATAAAGATAAAACCTGCACACAAGCACGAAACACGCGAAAAATGCAAAAAAAAACACGTGCACAAGCACCACGTGCACAAGCACCACGTGCACATCGATACAACTTGCCTATATATTCCGGGTACCAGCTTGCCATAAGCCAGTTCAGTTCTGGGTTGAGAATCTTAAGACTTTCCGTAGAATTTGAGCACAGACGTGAACTCCATTATATTACATCAGATCAGACAAATCATTTAAACATTGAAAAATTGAAGATCGATCAATCAAATATTGATTATTTATTTGGTTTTTTGATTAACTAATTGAGTAAGTAGGTAATCAAAAGCAAATTATTCATTTAATTGACTCATTAAAAGCAATTTTATGAATCTAGAAAGCAAGAATCTTTCCACGCAAAGACGAACCGTAAGTGAATCTCTCGAACTCGAACAAAAAGATTGACGTGGAGCTAGTGATCTCCTGTTTTCATCAAATCAAACCACTTTCTTAGCTTATTGTTTAAATTGATAAGAAAATTTACATGCAGGAGTGTAATTTTATATAAACCCCAGAAATCAGCACGTGAATGTATCAGAAACATTGTCACGTCAATAAACGCTGAGTACGTCCTTTTAATATCCCAGCCAAGCTCCCAGCCAAGAAGGGGGGGGGGGGGTTTCCAAGCAGTTTACACAACAGACACGATGGGGCTGGGGCGACACGATCACATAACATTCTAACATTCTGGCTTTACTTCCAGTATACAGAGAGTAGAGACATCACACATCAATGTTTAGACCTAACGACAAAAGACTATAAGAGTCCCAATTACACAGAAACATAACATAATTCACAAACATACAAACACGATGATGGGAATTAGTTTCCCGTTTTCCCGCTTACCGTGCTCGCTGATTTCCTCACTGTCCTCATCCTCCTCCATGTCAAACACTGGCTGTATTGTCATGGTGACGTCCTCCATGTCCACAGACGGAGACGATACACTAAAACACAAGGAAAATATTTATAAATAAATTGAAATGGTTTTAATTGTGTTCCCTACTTCCCTGGTATACATGGTTATCTAGATATCTTGTCCTGGACCGTTTCAATCAACGAGAGTAATAGACGTATCAGGTAAGTCGTGGATACACTTGTACAAGTACTTCCAGTAACAACGACAACCAACGACAAGGTTGACGTGAGAAAAGGTGTATTACCTAGGTGTAACGTTAACGGTTGCCATGGCAGTGGTTTTCTTGGTGTGAGACTGGTAAGGGGAGGAGTAAGCTGAAATAAGATGTGTTTTAGACAAACTGACGGGATATGTTTCAGGAAGAATGGTAATGTTTATAAAGGTAGCCTGAAGGAAACAAAGAACATGGTAGTACCCTCTCCCCACTCAAATCTTTACTTACCCGGTGTACCAGGGTTTTGTTTCGAGCTCCACGAAGTAGTGCCACTACTGGTTCCGTAACCCCCTTGTTTTCCCTCCGCAAACACGTGATCAGAGTTGTGTTTACCCTCACTGGCAGAGTTCCCAGAACCTGCTGGGGCCATACTTTTCATGCCAGCTTCAAACGGTGGAGACTGATTAAGGATGTTTGCGGAGGATGGTGGCGACTGATTCATCAGGTTGTTTCCTGTAGTTGAGCTGATAATGTTGCCCGTAGTACCCGTCGGAGATTGGCACTGATCCGGAAATGTGAAGTGTTGGCTGAAAAATAAAATCTGTTAAATTCTTCAAGTGGTTTTTTACGTGTGAACCGCGTCACGAAACACTGTAAAATGGTTGGTTATAGCTCAATAAGAGGACAATGATATATGAAATATGATAAAAAGCAATACCCCAAATTACGTTACCACATTTTTCCATCAATCAAAAACGGCGGTCGTGATTATTTTTATAGCAGATAGCGCGTTAGCAGATAGCGCATTTTGCATCCGT
The DNA here is from genome assembly GCA_000226015.1 of Mnemiopsis leidyi. NCBI lineage: Eukaryota > Metazoa > Ctenophora > Tentaculata > Lobata > Bolinopsidae > Mnemiopsis > Mnemiopsis leidyi. The sequence goes on along the minus strand of JH155412.1, from coordinate 160,829 downwards.
TATTGAGCAATCACCTAATTTTCCAAAGATCATGAAACTCAGCGTAAATTGAGCTAAAATAAATTAACAAACAATGCCCTACCATTGTATTATAAAATAACAAAAGTTGGTCTGAATTTCAGAAAACAAAAAACAACAAAAAGAAACTAAAACTTATAACAAAGTTTGCTTCTCATACAATCTGCATTGCCTAAAGACCTAAAGGGATGCACCATACAAAACACGAATAGATTTAGTGGGGCTTGTGTAATTGAGGCGAGATTTCTTAGTAAATCAGGGGACATGTCATTAAGTTACAAAATCACTTGAATTACCTTATTTAAACAGGATCAGGATATCCCTTGAAAAACTCAGAAATCTCGCTCCGACCCACTAAATTTTTCAAGATGACGTACCCCGACATTTCCGAGATCAAAACAAAAAACTCGCTACCAATCTCTGCATTACACATGTACACCGTAAAAAACAACGAAAAAACGTTTAGAACACAACATTGACAATGAAAGTGTATATGATTAAAAAAGAGCTGCTGCCTTGCTTCAGCGCACGGTGAGTATTATAGGTACGTACGGGGAGGAACTAAGTGTTAGCTCCTTCATGGTATAGTTGGAGGACTTGGGAACTCCTATTTTGTGGACCAGTCTCCTGGCAGAACGGGTCAATGGGTTCCGGTAATAAGTTGCTAATTAATTAGTTAATAGCTTAATTAACAGTTGCTATTAAAATAATAAGTTACTTATTAAATTTTGAGCTGATAATTAAGTACTTAGTTGCTAATCTAAGCATATGAAATTGAATCATCAAAATTTACCAAATGGGATCTGAAAATTAAACAAATAATAATTTATGGACCAGTTTAAGTTTGGAGAACCAAAATGAAAATTCAACTGCAAACTAAATCGGAGAAAAAATGGCATATCACACAAAATCGCATCTCCATCAGATCCCCCTACAAATGTGAAGTAAGATACATACTGCTTGTTCTTGGAGGAGCAGGGAGCCGATGCCGGGGGAGTGAGGGGAGGGGTGTTGATGGCATTGATAGTTCCCAGGCCCGGTGAGGCTGGGGTGGAGGAGTTCTGGGCCGAGGGGGACAGTGTCTGGACCGTGCTGCATCTTTGTGTCTGTAAGAAATGTATCAGTAATCAGTTAACAGTCCGGGTTTTGATTGATTGAAACTGGGATGGTGCCCAGGAGGTTCTAATTGCCAACTTAAATCATTTATTCTCTTCAATCTATTAGATTGAAAAGAAAAAATGATTTAGGTTGGCGATTAATTGTGATTAAATCATAAAAACGGTCGTTACTTCAGTTCTAATTATATTTTTTATGATAAAATTTTCCGGAGTTCTTTATAACGATAAAGCGATGATGCTGACAAAAACCCTTTTTTAAAGTTAATTCGAGGTAATTTGAAAATTTTGTAATTTCAGCGTATTTTCACTAACGATATCCCACCCTTTCCGAAACTTGATAGATCCCATCTACCAGACATTATGAACACATCTAGACTGTTCGGAATAATAATAACAAACCAAAGCAAATTTCTTTAAACCATACTGAATACAGATCAACGTTAACGGTTGCAGGGGAGTAAAGAAACGCTTGGTTGAGAAATTTAAATTACTCATAACTTCGGTTTTGGTCAATATCTTTAGATGAAACTCTCAGGATGTTTTTATCATATCTAGTAGAGGAAATCTTTTTAGTTCGGAAAGGAGAGAGTGGGGTTTCCGCCTGATTAGTGATAATACGCTAAAATGACAAAATCATCAAATAAGTTCGAATCAAGTTTGAACTTTTCAAACATAATCTCTTATTCACCACAATGAACTCCTGAAAATTTCTTAATTATAATTAAAATTATGGCCGTTTTTGTGATTAAAATTTGAAATTAAGGGAATTAACGAAGGGTATAATCTTTGAACTGCACCTCGGTAATTGCGCACAGGGGTGTTACCAAATTCAACACACCTGGACTGTAAAAGTAGTTAAATCCCCTCAGTGTGGCACTGTACGCAGGGGAAACAAACGTTTGGTCATTATCATGACCATTATCATGATTATGTTGAATGTTATAATAATGGCCCTCAATTTTACCAAATTTTAAGTAAATCCAGGAACAAAGCAGCTGTAATAACATGGTAACCACATGGAGTTAATGTAAATACATGGTGTTAATGTAAATGAGTCGAAACTGAGGGTCAACAATTTAGATACTTTAAAATTCAATTCTCATGTTAACCTACGGGGTAAGCCTGACAACGCGCTTTGAATCTTAACCCAAGTCAGAGAGGATTATTTTTGAAATGATATACTGATGTCTATCAAAAAGGAGCAGTATCCAAGAAGCCCGACCCAGTACGCGAACTGGTTCACGTACTGGTTCGCGTACTGGTTCGCGTACTGGTTCGGCAATCCCCGAACCATTCCGGACTAGTTATGATATGATAACAAGTCGGTCACAGATTGCAGATGCAAATTACCGAATGAAAGTTGTGACATAACGCTTAAGTTGGGGATGTTGTAAATTAGTGAGTCACGCACAGACTTGTTCACTTAATAATAGACCAATTTCATGCAATAACGATATAGAAAACATAACACATAATTTAATAGAATACAGAGTCAGTCAGAAGGAGGATTTATTTATATACCACATCTTAAACGTAACCGTTACTTTCCTTCAGCAATTTGCATATGCGATATGTGACCTACTTTTTATCATGTCATAACTAGTCCGGACTGGTTCGGGGATTGCCGAACCAGTATGCGAACCAGTACGCGAACTGGTTCACGTACTGGTTCGCGTACTGGTTGGCGTACTGGTTGGCGAACTGGGTCGGGCTTTTTGGATACTGCCACACTTTAAGTATCTTTTTTGTAATTTTTGGGGTTAATTTTGGGCTCATCGCCCCCATAACTAAATAGTCACTGAAACATGAGCTTTTTGGTACCAAAATTTGATTTATACTTCTTTGCCGTTTCGCAACCATATGGAGGGTAATCTACAGCGTGGTCAAACAAACGCCAACACCAAAAACCCAAATTTGAAATCATTTTTGGCCCTTACATCTAGACGCGAAGTCCAATCGGCTTAACCTTAGTCAAATTTTGTAGCAGTTATTGATCTACAGCCACTTGACCAAAAGAGACATGTACTTCAAATACACAGAATATTTAATAGGACCAACAGTGACAAAATTTAAAGGGACCATTTCAGCTGCTATTGATACGTCAAAATAACAACTGAGCTATTTCCTATTAGTACAATATCTATTAGCACTGGTAAAGTTCAATCTGATATAAGATGCACAATTGAATGAAGAACCCACAGTATTGTTTTTAAATTAAGGGGCTATAAATAACTAAAATTTAAGTTGTCACAACTCTACCTGACATTCTTTTTGCGCTGCCTGGATAATGAGCGCTCTTAGTTGGGCCGGCCAATTAAGGGCCGCTAACTGCTAAGGTAAGTTCTGCTAACTGCTAAGGTAAGTTCTGCTAACTGCTAAGGTAAGTTCTGCTAACTGCTAAGGTAAGTTCTGCTAACTGCTAAGGTAAGTTCTGCTAACTGCTAAGGTAAGTTCTGCTAACTGCTAAGGTTAGTTATGCTAACTGCTAAGGTAAGTTCTGCTAACTGCTAAGGTAAGTTCTGCTAACTGCTAAGGTTAGTTAGGCAAGTTCTGCTAACTGCAAAGGTAAGTGACCGAGTTTCAGTTAAATGTTTGTAGACGAAGCGTTATATAGAAAAGGACTGTAAATTTTAATGTTGAGCTAGAACACTTTATAAGAGTCACTTCGTCAGGGATGGAATTGTTTGTAATTATGCAACATTTCCAGGAAGACCTATTTTATAATAAGTTTCTCCAATGGTTGGGACGTGATGCTCGGTTTTAAAATTTAAATAAACTTTCGTATGAGCACCATATCATGGCGAATAATTTTCTGATAAGGAGGAAAATTTCGAAGATGGCAAATAAACGGCGGAAAAAAGTTGTTGTTATGTAACAAATCTCTGTTCCACGCTCATGTATACCAAGTAACAAGTTATGAAGTTATGAGGCATTATAGAAGTTGTCTCTGTATTAAAAAATTCAAATCGGCAAGGAATAAATTTTCGTACGAGCCTCACGGTAAATAATTTTCTGATAAGGAGGAAAATTTCAAAGATGGCAAATGAACGGCGGAAAAAAGTTGTTTTTATTTAACAAATCTCTGTATTCCACGCTCATGTATATTAAGCAACTAGTTATGAAATAATGACGCATAATAGAAGTTGTCTCTGTATTAAAAAATTTTAACCCGGCAAGGAATATTTCGATTGTGTAGCCCCGATTTGCGCACTAGGGAACAAAGATAAGGGCTTGAGTCTAATTAACTCATTAAGGTATTCTAATTAACTGGTTGGTAAAGGGGCAAAAGCTCTTAGTTTTGGAGTGCAGCCTGGGATCTGCTGATTCTTAGAACTGCAGCCCAATGATATAAATAAGAGGGCTATCTTGACTTTGATTCAGTTCATTGCTAGGCTGATATTCGTCTCTAAGTGGCCAATTCAGCCTAGAAGATCGGCCGGTTTATGGTTTTCCTAGTGAATTCTTGATCAACGTGTCGTTGAAGAAACAGGCCGCAGCAAGCGGTCCTTTGACTTTTTGTATGTATCGGTCATTACCAAATCCATCAATAAATCATCTTCAAATTCATCCAAAAACTATCAACCTTTAATTCACTTTTTTCCTGATCAGGTTTTAAGCTATTTTTTAGCGATGAAATTTTCCCGACAATGTTTTCTGGTGACACTACTCATTGGAATGTCCTTGGCCCAAACTAGCTGGTTTACTCCGACGTAAGTTTCTTCCTAGCTGAATTCACCTTAAAACTTAATATTCCTTTATCCTTTCCCCTTCTTGTATCCATTCCTGTTCCTTTCTCCTCTCATTGATTCACCCAACTTTTGATAAAACCATTAGGTCAAGTTAAAATTACAATCTCGTTGTCGAGGATGTCGGCACGATGTGGGTCCATGAATTTTCTTAACTGACTAATAGTAGAAATCGTGTCCGTACTAATATCTGTTCAGTCAAATCATGTTGCTTGGTTAATTCTTCGGCCTACCAGCAAAAGAATCACACACTCGTAACTACTCAGTGCACAACCCTCAGAGTCGAGCACGCTCGAACTTAGGACCCGGACTATAGGTCTCTCGAGAATTAAACCACAATTATAAATTATAATCCTAAATCTAGCACCCTATCGCAGTTTCTCGACCTCCTCAAATAAAGATGGGATCTACTCCCATCGCTCGGATCTTGCCTACAGGATGGGAGACAACTTCCAGCCTGCCATCCACATTGCTTACGGAGGAATTGCTCAGTACCCCGGCATGCTTCTTCAGGGTAACCTCCAGATCTTCTCTGCCGACGGAACTTACCTCGGTCTCACCAATCTTTTCCAAGTTGTCGATGACGGACTCAACGTTGCTGCTCTCCGAGGTTTTCTTTCTTTACACTTTCTCATTTTCGCCTTGCCATGATTTTGTACATGTCTAAACGGAGTCCTACAACAACCATCTAGGATATCACTTATTACCACAGCTATGTTACCACAGCAATATATACTGACAGTCCTGCCAATTCTAAAATCCTCCCCCAGGCGCAAAAGACTTCTACATTGACGTTCCCGGCTGTGGGAACCAGAGGTTCACACAAACTGTCTACCATCTCAACATAGGGGTGAATAATACAAGCACACCTATTTTAACAATTCTATAGTTTGAGAATAGAAACATTAGGACAGAAACATTAGGACAGAAACATTAGGACAGAAACATTAGGACAGAAACATTAGGACAGAAACATTAGGACAGAAACATTAGGACAGAAACATTAGGACAGAAACATTAGGACAGAAACATTAGGACAGAAACATTAGGACAGAAACATTAGGACAGAAACATTAGGACTAGGTAAATTCGACATCCATTACAGAGTTTTTGGTCAATTTCATCAGAAAAAGGTAATATGGCTTATTGTATTTGTAAAATTCGGCGACAACATCTTTATCTAATATTGTGCTATCACTTTTCAGGGGGGCCAATCTTTCACCATCACATGGAACATCGAATCCCACGCCTCTTCCAACTGCCCTGATCTGTTCGGAGCGATCCAGTTCCCGACAAAGGAGCGAAACGTAGGCAACTACTTCACCCTGTATTACAGGATCACCAAGTGGGACTCTGGTTTCCCAGCAAAGAGAGCTGTTGGGGGTTACGCTGTTCCCTTCGGCATGGAAGATGCGGTGTGTTACTCTTCCGACATGGGCGGTTTAGTTGTCGGCCGCGACGGTCCTATGTCTTTTTCTTCTTCTGGGTAGGGGGATGCGGCGCTTAAAAGAAGAAGCACCGCTGTGAGATAAGGCCGGGACAGCCTTGTGCTCTCGCCATATCCTATGTTATTTTGAGACATACAGGCAATGGTGGGACACTCATAATATTTCACGATTTTTTAGAAAAGGGTTTTTGTAAAACAATGTTTTATCGTATTTTCTACTCATTATTTGGTATAATTCGTGTTTTACTTTATAAGTTCTAGCCTTCAGTAAGAAGTTTAAAAATAAAATGAGACTAAACACATTAAGGTGAAGGGAGATCAAAGGAAAAACGAAGTATCTGTAGCGGAATATCGGGCTTCGTATGTAGCAAAATTTGGCCTCAAATAAAAACCGGCCGTAATTAACTTAATCAACAATTGGCATAGTGAAGAACAGGACAGATCATATCGTTTCTAAAGTGTAAAAAAAGAGAACCTTCGCTATTCGTGAGGTTTACCTGGGAAAGTTCGCACTGCCGCTTGTAAAACTCTTCTAGCTGAGGGGGAAGCCCACAAGAAGCTGGAGCTTTGAGCGAACAATCCTTGTGACATTTGTAATTACACTCTTTACATCGCACTCCGTACCTAAGGAGTGCACGGGTTTTTAAAGTCCGAATGCAAAGGTCGATTCCAGCTAAAATTGCGAGTAGAACATGATCGAGGATATGGGTACACGGTTTTGTCGAATTTATGCAGATAGGCTATAATTTTGTACTGCTGAGTATTCGGCATTTACGCAAGTTCCATTTAATCGCATTTAATTTCCCAAAAATTTAATTAAATTTTCGATGCTGTACATAAGGAAAATTAACAAAGAGATTCTCACAAAACATTAAGTCGAAAGTCTGTCATCTGTCTGTCGGTAATATCAGGCTATGTCATTCTGTAATTGTTGGTAAAGAGAGGATGGCTGAAGAATCTTGGTCATATTCGAACGTGGTAAAAAACAGACAGGTCAAAGAATCGTCGCTGCTTATAAAAATGGAGAAAAATCGAATACACAATCTCTAATCCTACCTAAACAACATCATTTTGTGACAAAAGTCGCAGTTCTGACTGAGAAGAAGAGATCGGGAAGAGAAGCGATGTTTTATGGAGTGAGCCATGACTATGGGAGAGTTGAGAGAGGGAGAGGGCGGGTACATAAAGCATGGTAGATTTAGGACGGAGGGACGAGGTTTCTTCGTTCCGCTCTGAAACATTTTGTGAAAACAGATTGTTCTGCGAAAATAACAAAAGCTCTCTTGGTAGGGACTTAGCATCAGTATCGTAATGAAAGGCTATTATGATTTAACTCTAGAATCAGCTATTGTACTCTTGATTCAGCAGACATCGTTTCATTGAAATCATCATTGATAGGGCAACTAGATACAATCAGATAGGACAACTAGTCAACTAGATACAATCGGATACAACTAGATAAGACAACTAGATCCAATCGGATACAACTAGATACGATCAGATCACCTTATTTGTATTGCGAGGAACGCTCGAGTACTGGTTCAGATTTTCCATGTTTACCACATTACTCAGGTTCGGCTGGGATTTATTTACCACCTAGATCAGGAAAATACGATGAGGTTAAAACATCAGACAATGAAAATGATCGTAAAAAAACTTCAAAAAATTGTCAATTTTATTTTTACTTGCACTATCACAAAACCTAGCCAAAAACATACCCCAAGTAAGTAAGTACCCCAACTTGTTACTCACCTTGTTGAGTAAGTTTGCGTTGGAAAGAGAGTACGACTGGGATCTTGGCAAGTTTCGAGGGAGAGCCAGTCTGTCCATACTACTTGTACTATGGTATCTAGGTATCTTGCTCCAACTTTGCCAAACGTAGTTGTTCAGGCCCTCCTGGGTGGGTGGGTATGTGAGTGTTTTTATGTGTTTATGTGATTTGAACATCCTAATTGTAGCTCCCACCCTTAATTGATTGTCAGATATAGCTCTTGCAATGTAGCAGTTTAGCGGTTCCAGCACGGAATTCCGACTTTGCAACTCAGAACACCAATAATAAATGAAAATGTTTTGTAAGGGGAACGTGAGCCCGAGTTGGAATACCGTGCGCTACCTGCACGGAATTCCGACTGCGCTGAATTCCTAATTTAGGAATTGAGGTTTTCGGAATTCCGTCAAATTCGGAATTCCGTGCGTGTACCCAGTTTAGCGGTACGTGAATCAACTAGAACACGAAAAAATAATTTAGCAAACCCCGTCTTACCTTGTTACTCTTTCTGTCTTCAACACATCGTCGCAAGTTATGAAGAAAAAGACAAAACTTGCGGGTCTCCTCGCGGTGAAGTGCATACTTCTGGGCAAACGCAGCAGTCTGACTGTCATCCAGGTTAAGGATGTCGATCAAAGTTTCGGTCTTGGTTATGTCCTCTATACCTTCATCGTGTATTCCTATAACCTGTGAAATTAAAACTACCGATATGACGTCGTGGCTCAAGATCATAAACTAATTAAGCCGGTGCTTGAGAGGGATATATCTCAAACTTCGAGATTAGCAAGTGAAAAGTATCTTAATAAAATTTGCGACTCAAGAACATGTCCCTGATTTCTGAACCTTGAGAAGCTGGTGAAAGTCCATGTAAGTGTTTTTGTCATCATCATCGGGCGCATTTTCCATCATGGCCACAATCCTAAACAATAAGGTTACCGGGTGTTTTCTTGGTAACTTGATTTTGCGTTTTCAGCAGGTGCGAATATAAAATGCCAACATTTCTAGTCATAACATGTTAATTTAAAGTTTCAGGCATATAAAATATGCACCTGATATAGTTTTATCTAACAAATGTATTACTCCGTTGTGTAAATTGTAGACATTACATAAAATTACGATAATTGTAAACTTCATTACCTGCTGTAGTACTTAATAATCTTATTCTCATTACTTCGACATTCATCCAGCCCCAGTTCTGTTGAAGTGTGCTGGTTTCTTATGGCAATAAGCTTATCTGCTGTTATCTTTATCACTTGCTTCACCTAGTAGTGGACGTTTTGATTGGTGAATAAATATTATGCAAAAGAGAAAGTGTAAGTTACTAAATGAGTTTAAAAGAAAGTAAGTTAGTCGATGAATTTGTTAGAAAGAAAGTAAGTAAATTATTGAGTGACTAACTAAATCAGTAAGTAGGAAACTCAACTATGTGAAAAAAAAACTGTTCTTGTAGCTTCCAAAATAAGCCTCACCTGTGAAACATCTGAAGCGACACTGTTGGACATCCTGTTCGCCATTCCACACGAAACTTGACTTCTACATGGCTAAATGAGAAAGAAGTGTAAGTGTCCCAGTATAGTGGCCCCTACAAGGTTCAATTCTACGTGAGGAAATTAGGCTAATTTTGGAAAAAAGTCGTGTTTGATAATTTCTACAGAATTAAACTAAAGAAGTCGCGTGGACCAAGGTTACTATAAAATTTTGCATAAGCAAAATGTCCATGCGCGCTACGTTTACGTGAACGAAATTGTTCCCTTTTGGCCAGGATCGAGTCATACACGCGATGAGAATGGGTTAAAATTTGTAAGGCTATACAAACATTCAACAAATACAATATACAAAGGTGTTCAGAAAGACGTTCCTGGAAGACATTGCAAGCTAACACTTTTCCCTTGTACGAATTTTCAGCTCGACCAAAACTCGCACTATCTACGTAGTCAGCTCAGCCAGCCGCTTCTTCTCTGTTTTGTACGCTTTCATCACGTTCTTCTTCAAGTGGTTCTTGTACGCTACGATGTCCTCCTTCCACTTGGTGACGGTTTTGTTTTCACATACCCATATCTCTTCAGCCACCTGGTTGATCAGTCTGAAGTCGTGGGAAACAAGGATCAGTCCTCCCTCGTAGTTTCTGATGGCCTCAGCTAGCGAGTCTATCGTTTCAATGTCGAGATGATTTGTGGGTTCGTCAAGGAGCAACATGTGGGGAACTTGCTGGGCCATCCAGGCAAAGATTATCCGGCATTTTTGTCCGTCGGACAGGTGTCCGATGGGCTTGACTTGGGCTTTTCCTGAAAGTCCGTAACGTCCTAGAATCTTTCTCATTGCTTCGATTTCCTTGATATCAGGGAAACATTTCATCATCCAGTCTATACTGTTCATGCTAATGTCCAATATGTCTTCAAGGTGCTGATGGAAACGTCCGATTCTGAGATGACTGTTTTTCCGGACAAACCCGGAGGTGGGCTCCAACGTCCCTTCAATGAGTTTGAGAAGTGTACTTTTTCCCGCGCCATTAGGACCCACCAGGGCTATCCTGGAATCTAGATCGATACCGAACTCCAAATTCTCGTAGATAAAGGCAGTCTCCTCGTTGTACCGAAAGCTGACGTCCTGAACCATGATGACGGGAGGGGGTATAGTTCCGCAGTCCGGGAAGTAGAACTCCAGCGTCGCGTCCTGCTGAACTTTCTCCGTCAGCCCACTTTGCACCATCTTGGCGAGGGTTTTCTCCTTGCTCTGAGCCTGACGCGCTAACTTTGCGCTGCCGTGACCGAAACGCGCGATGTACTCTTTCATGTGCTTGATCTGGTCTTGCTCCCATTGGTAACGTTTCATCTGAAATGGTTTGTGTTGCGGAAAACTATAACAAAAAAGTCCTCAATTATGTGTATATAGGCCATAAATGATCTGAACCTCCAATTTTCCGTATAATCTTATCATCAGCTAAGTTTAACCAATAATAATTTATTCGTTACATATTTTGTACGTTATTAGGCCTGGATCCAGAAAAAATCGTATCTCTCCCATCAAAAGTCAACCATATTCCAGTCATTATTATAGATCTAAAATTAGACATTACATAGTTGTGCACCGCAAGATTTATTAGGACACAATATCGTACTATCACGAATGGTCACATGATAAAACAAGTTTTGTAGAATAGAGGCATTAGAGCGGGTGCAAAAAGTTATGACATAATTGTTAATATTCCATTAGAACTTCCATTAGTTTCGTATTTCGCTCGTGACACACAGGTTGTGATGAATGATAGCAGAAGAAATTATAGCGTTAGCATAAAATGATGTGATTTCCAAATTTAACAATACGTGACACAGCCGTTGTGTACTTGTGCAATTAATGTCACATTATAACACGGTAATAGAATAAACTGCAGTTTTCTTCATCATTTTTCCAGATAAAGATATAATACGTACTGTAAGAAACGGTACGGCAGATTAGAAGTGATTCAGACAAATTTTTGTCCACATTTTTGTGGACACTAATTACTCGTGGATACTATTTGTTGTTGACCACAAGTAATATCGCACAGAAAAAAAACTCAAGTTAAGCTAAGTACACTACGTGGTTTAATATGTTGCTTATCATGTGCTGTGCGACCTAAATTTATCTTAAGTCTACGAGTCTATTGCAATAAATGACGTCATAAAGTCATAACATGAAATTGAAGAAAATATTTGAGAGAATTGTTGCTTAAGTAACAAAAAACAATATCTCACATGCTGAATATAATATATCATATGTAATACATGATATAATATTAAATATTTAATGATATATACGATATAATAATATATATCATAACACTACAGTGACAGAGTCGGATTTAATTACAGTACCCTGAACGTGCAGAAAGTTGTGCAATATCTCAAACACAATGATGTGTGTTGCAACACGGTATAAAGCTGTTTAGTCACGTGGCCATGTCAAGTGACACTCAGAATTATCTACGTGAAATTATTACTTCTTACATCCAGCTGGGTGCAACAATTCACATTGCAATCAAGAATCTGTACGGTGTTATAGCGATTATTTCAAATCTGAGGGGCGAATATAGGAGTTTGAAAAAAAGAATAGAAAGTAGAGGTAAATGAGCTAAAACTATAGGTGACATGATCATGTCTGACCTGATTTTCCTCAAGCTCAGAGCGAGTTTTGACGTAGGCGTCGTAGTTACCGCCGTAGTAGTTAAGTTTGTTCTGATTCCAGTGAATAATGTTGGTACAGACGCTGTTCAGGAAATCTTGGGAGTGTGAAACAATGACCAAACACCTGCAAAGGTAATTATTAAATATAAGGTATACACACGCACACGCACACGCACACGCACACGCACACGCACACGCACACGCACACGCACACACACACTCTGACACAAAACCGACTGTGACAGTTAGTAAGGACTTTGACAATGTCATTACGTAATATGGAATTTCGGAGATTTTACGAAAATGACATAAATACTTGATGCAGTGCCCAAAATAGAATGCGTGTGCCTTGATGCTGAAGTTTTAGAGCAGTATTAAGGCAACCTCTTTAAACTTATTTAATTCAAGATTCAGCACACCAGCTATTCTGAATAGTTGTGGTCTACAGGATTGAAAAAAAACTGAACTCCAACATAAGTCAAACGATGTTAAACAGGAAGCACCATTAATCCAGCCATCAAACACAGCCTTGGTAAAAGAATTGAGATAATCTGATGATATTGTCATCACTCACTACATCACTAGTATTGATGTCATAGTGACGTCACAACAAAGCAAGCCTTGGCTTTTTAATCAGCATGCAAAACCCCAGGATAGAAAAGAATTGTACTACTGCAGAGCAGGGATACGGATCAGAAATGAATATATTTGCCAACACTACACGTGCAAAAAAACAAAACATTCCACCGATTATACCAGAGAAAATAAATCATCTCCCTCACGTTTTGAGCACTGTGCCATGACAAGTGCAATCTAACGTGTGCTGTTGTATTGTTATGTCTATTGTATCGGTATCATATATCTCCGCTAGAATGCGACTCAATTCACTGGCCAACACTGCTCTAAAGTTTCATTCAAATCTAAGTTCGCGTTGTAGCTATAAATAGCGAACATTTCTCATGAGCAGGTCTCTCACTCTGATGGTATCTTTAACAGGTATATCTTAACAAGTAGTTTATAGCAGTCCGACTTGAAACACAAGGATATATTTTCTAGGAGGATGTCTGTTGGGAGCTGTAACTACCTGCTAATTTTATCGGCCAAGCGCAAGCGAAACATTTATATTAGCTTCGCAATGTAAGATCGCATACATCATGCAGGTAAACAACATGTATTGAGTGCAATATACAAAGATACATCGCAAACCTTAAATATCAACACATTTATCATAAATTCCGGTAAGAAATTTTGATAACATATCTAATATCTATCAAACAAAAATAGATCCAGTGATACGTATTGTGCAGTGCCATGTTTACTGCAAAGTAAGTCGCCAATACCTCACTACTAAAGAAGCCTTAGTCAGCCTTTGTAACACGTAATTGCATTGTGTATCAGATATTTGCAGGCATTGTACTGAGTTGTAGCGAGTGATATTTGTTAAAATATCACAGAGGCAGTAACGGCGGTATCGCGCTTAAAGATACATGTGAAAGTGTTTCTTTCCCAAACTTTTAATTCAACGCTACGATCCGTTGTGACAAATAACTGTTGGCACTGTAGTTGGTTTACTCCCGTTCTTCCAACTTCAGATTTCTTATTTTTTGGTTAACATACCTACATTGAGGCAAGTATCTTAGAAATATTTTCAGACAAAATTGGAGACTTTTAACATTCGTTTTTTTCATAACCATCTTTAAATCTCTAAATTCACTTGTTAGATTTCACCTGATACGTGAAATAAAGCAGGAAATGCCAAATAAAGGGGTTATAACATGACTCCTTCAGAAAGCTATGAATTACTTAACATTTTTTTAAAATAATATAAACTATTTCCATGGCCATGTTCGACATAATTTCAGTTCCATGAGTGTAAGTAAAGGTCTGTCAAAGTGTGGATTTTAATATTTAATCATACAGTTGATCGCAGTACAAACATTGAGAGTTGGAGACAAACAAACAAACTAACAAACAAAGAGACAACCAACAAAACAAACAAACAAGCAAAAAACCCCAAACCAACAAAAGAATATCATAATGAAAAACAGCATATTTACTTTGTGTATTCTTTGAGCTCTTCTTCAAGCCACACACAAGCCTCCAGATCCAAATGATTAGTGGGCTCGTCAAGAAGCAACAACTTTGGTCTGAAGGAGATTTGTATTTGTATTTGTTACACCTGTACCCAGGCTTTTATAGTTATACTGAAGGGGCTCCTTGAAGATGTATAACCCTTTGATGAAACAAAATGTGGAGGCTTTTTTACTCACGAAATGAACAGTGCTCGAGCGAGCGATATCCGCATTCGCCATCCTCCGCTGAAATCTTTACATTTCCTCTGCATCATGGTCTTGTTGAAACCCAAACCAAACAGCAATTCACAACACCTGTAATGAATGGAGAATCAACGTTTTTGTCTGCAGAAAATCATAGACACGCAAGATATAGGACTGAGCATAGCAAAGGACTACGGAAATCTGAGGAACAATTTAATTTCAATCCAATTCAGAGCGAGACAGTGCCGAGCATGTCTGAAGGTATTGAACCGACCTTGTTTTACTTTTGCTTGCGTCAAGGTTGTCCAATCTGTCGTAAATGTCAGTCAACAGATCGACATACGCATCACCTGAATAAACGATAAACTTCAGAAATAGTGTAGAGGAATTGAGAAAAAGTGTAAAAACAGAAAGCAAAAAGATCAAATCGGGAGGATAGCAACATTAGGTGACATGTTTATATAACATAAGGTGACATATTTATATAAAGGTATGTCAATGTTTATATAAAGGTATGTCAATGATAAGATAAAAACCTAGGGAAGAGAGCTCCTCTGCTTTCTTTTCTAGAAATATGCGCTCTGCATCGACATCCATTACCGCTTCAAGCGCAGTCTTGTCACACCCGTCAATCTCCTTCCGGAGATGGAAAATGTCCACGTGATCTGGTATTGGGAATTCTCTTTCACCTGAAAACAGAAAAATAAATGAAGTTATCTTAAATTACCAATGAGAGATTAAATGACTGCATCATAGCCCCAATGCATACAAAATAACCCGTATTTGCCCTATTCCTCGATGAGATTGATAATTTAAGGTACACTTCTTTTACTCATCGTTACACGAGCTCAATTAAGAATCCATAATGGTTTTAAGTTTTTGTATGTGATTAAAGTGGTAATAAAATCTGTAGGCAAGTCTTCTCCAGCCTTATTTTATATAGCTAAAACCACGGTGCAGGCCTGCACGGGTTAATCCCTGTTTAGAAGTCATGTAGAAGGAAACCAGAAGGATTTAAACCGGCAACGGTAAAAGTCATTACACCGTACTTCTATCTTAAGACTATATAATAAACAAGGAAATATTTCCTTGTTTATTAGGGTGGTGGCAACCACCCCAGAAAAGACACTTAACCAAAAATTTTTGAGCCTCGAGACTATTCTCAATCAATTTTTTTTCTCAATCAATTTTTTGCAAACGAATTGGAGCCCAAACGGAAAGAGATAGAGTAATGACATGAAAATTTCAGGAATTGTACCTTTCATCACGTTCTGTGCTTTAGGCCATGTGAAAATTTGATCTGAAGGCCTTTGAAGGCCTCTAAGGACCTTTTTAAGGCCCTAAAAATGAAAATTTTCAACTTTGAGCTAGAAGAAAAGTAATACCAGTATTTTGACGTAAAATTTGACGAGGAATCCGAATTTAATAGTTTCAAATCAAAAAAGTCATCACGTGACACCTTATGTGACCCCTTCTAAGACCCGTAAATGAAAATTTTCAACTTTGAGCTAGGAGAGAAGTTAGACCAGTATTTTGACGTAAAATTTGACGAGGAATCCGAATTTTAAAGTTTTGAAGCCGAAAAAGTATCATGTGACCTTTTAAGTGACCCCTTATAAAGCCCCATTTAAATGAAAATTTTTAAATTTTAGCTAGAAAAAAAGCTGACCTACATTTAGACGTAAAATTTAACGGCGGATCCGATAGCAGCAGTCCCGAAGCTCAAAAACTTTATATGGCCGTTATTAACCCACTATAGCCCAAAAATGAAAATATTTAGCTTTGAGGCAGAAGAAAAATTAGACTAGTAATTTCACGTAAAATTCCACGTAAAATTTGACGAAGAATCCTAATTATAAGTTATCAGTTTATTGATATAATTAAAACGGATATTACAATGGAGGAGCGATTGTAAAGAAAGGTTTGCTTTATGCTTTGCAGAACGCCTCAAAGCAACATCTACCATTCATTTCATTAAGGCAATTAAGCAATTATCCCGGTTCAATCAAAATTTGCACTTTTACATTATTTCTTTGCATGATATTTAATATATCTTAGCGACCAGCTAGAACTCATCAAGAACTTCAACATCCTGCTCCAAATGCAAACGCTTGATAATATTCCCAAAAGGGGCAGGCCCACATGCGTCATCACAGAGTCTGTTCCTACCGAAACATAAGATCATCATCCCATGCTATCCGCCATCGGCTATCGTAAGAAGAATTTAACATATGTAGGGCACCAATTTCCTTGTATCTAGCTAAATTTCGACAGAAATATGCACTTTGCCGTTAAATGTCTCACTTAACACTATTCAGTCAAAGATTTTTAGGCTAAATGATTTCCTGAGCTGTGTCTAAAAGTATTTTATATATCACAGAATAACGTGATTATTTTATTTTGAATACCGTACCGTATAGGTGACAGAGGCATTCTGGCTGACTGCCAACAAGTCAGTGGCAGGGTAGCACCAAGTTTCGAACCAACTACCTCTCAAGTGAGAGGCAGGTGCACTTGCCACTGAGCTATCCTGTTGTCACTGAATAAAATTGTTTTCTGCTTATTTTGTTGAAGAAGGAAAAAGTTACAATTTAACGGCTCATGTCATAGGGCATCAAAATATACTTTATTAAAGTATGTTATTTGCAGCCAGGAATTAAAAAGATAATTACAAAGATGCTGCTCTTCAAAAATAAGATAGGGAAATCCTAGAATATGAGCAAAGCCCGGCAACAGGCGAGCCCGTTTATCCTTAATTTAGGGAGCAGACTTAATGAAGATACAGCCAATGGCTAAGAAGGAAACTATAAACATTCGTCATTGGAATAATAGGTTTGTCATCAAAAAAACTGTGATTTCAATTTAAACTCGGATAAGTTAAAATAGATAGTTGACTGCTAATTGCTTAACAAAAATATTTTGAACAAATTACATATTGCTTTTGCCTATGAAATCAATATTAATATAGATGAATAATAACAAACCTAATAAGGTAAGCATTGTTGACTTTCCACATCCATTGTGTCCAATCAGCCCATATCGCCGACCAAAGTTAAGTTCAATGGAAGTGTCTTCAAGGATGTTGACACCGTGATGAGTTATGGACACGTTTGTGAGTTGGACGTCTCTGAAAATGATCACAGTCGGGACATGGGCATAAGGGTGTATAACACTTCACATCATGGTCCAACTTCCATGATCTCAGGCAGAGTAAACACTTGACTGTGTATAAAATCCTTATAAGAATTATATAACCGTCAACAGAGCCGACGACGATTAACTCATGTTTATTGAAAGCTTCTTCAACATCAAACTCATATCTATTTATGTCTACCAACCCCCTACAAACGTCAACACCTTTAAGTTTAACTGTAACCTTTAACAGGGAAACAGCAAATATCTACCTGCTCTCCTTATGTGAGGAAAGTACGCCAGTAGAGGAACAAGCTGCCAGGAGTTGTTTCACCTGGTCATCTTGGACAGCATCCATTTTCAGAATATCATTCATTGTGGTTGTAGTGGGTGTTCCACCGTTTGTACTCTGTGGTACAATTTTAAGTCACGATTAAATGTTTTTATTTTGTTAAAAGTTTGATTTTGATATAGGTATTCTGTTTAATTAATAACAAAATTGGAAAACGTATAGCACTTGAGCATCTTTACCTTCTTACTAATTTCATTTCTTTATATGCTAAGAACATTAGAACAATTCACCACTTACAAATATGTGATGTATCATGTCTTGTTGCATATCATGTAAATTTTTTGTGCAGTTTTGGGAAATTGAAATGAAGTTGTTGCTTGAAACTTACGGGTTTTGCTGCTGCCTTTCCTCCTTTTTTGGCCTGAAGTTTTTGGGCCTTCTTAGCTCCTTTTGATGGCATTGCTAATAACACTGGTTACTTCCTATTGAATCAAACAAAATATTAGCCACTTACTTTAAACTCAAATAAATTACTCTCAGATTAGGTATAAATTCGCTGCCAGTATTAGAATTATATTTAGATTAAAATATAATGGGTTTGACTTTATTGCATAAATTAATGAGACAAAACCTATCCAAAATA
This sequence comes from Mnemiopsis leidyi, assembly GCA_000226015.1. Lineage (NCBI taxonomy): Eukaryota > Metazoa > Ctenophora > Tentaculata > Lobata > Bolinopsidae > Mnemiopsis > Mnemiopsis leidyi. The sequence goes on along the minus strand of JH155412.1, from coordinate 142,226 downwards.
AATATACCTTAAAAAGAATTTGTTAAAAATTTGCATTGTATGTTGTGGCAACCAGAAAACACATTAAAATTAATTAAAATTATGCTAAGCAAATTACAAGATATTTCCAAAGATTTGGTATACAATTTTTTTAAATATCAAAACATGTTCTCTACATCTTGAGAAACAGAAATATTATGGACAGCATTAGCACCATTTAATTTGCCATTTTTGCCAGCTTCTTTGGCTTTTTCAGCAGTCATTTTGAGGATTTTCTTTCTTTTGTTGTTTTTCCCAATGCTAAGTTCAGGCCGTCCTCGATTTAGGCCATCAAGCATTATGCATGCTTTGCAGAGTTCTGAACTTGCAATGTAGCCACAATTTTGACAGGTTGATTGTATAGGCATTCTAACCTGAAAGATGGTAGGTGTTTAGGAGTTTAGAAATTCATAAAGGGGTTAAGTTGCTTGGGCAAGTTCATGCTTGGACTAGTTCAAAATAATTTGATGTATTTTACAATATGGGGTCATAGCAGTAACAATAGTTTCTAGACAAATTGACTCTTTTTACTACAGTCAAGACTTAAAGTATAAAACCTTGTTTCTCTTACCTCCTCTTTGATAGCCATGTCTTCTCCAGAGGTTATGATATCTAAGATAGCACGGGGTCTGATTTTTTCAAGATCTTTTAAAAAGGTGCGGGCATGGCCTCTATAGGCGTTTGGGGAATAAATACATTCAGTTGTAAAATAGTCTAACTTTTTAAAATGTGCATACATAACAATTTCCTTCTCATAAGTGTACTTGAAAGGTTTACACCTTGATATCATTCCCTCAGATCCTGTGCTAATGGATGTGCATCTTCCTAATCTTGCTATATCACCTCGCAGAATATTCATAATAACTGTTTCAGCAATGTCATCTGCATTGTGCCCAGTAACTATTTTATCACACTTGAGCATTGCAGCGCCTCTATCCAAGGCCTGTCTTCGAAAAACTCCACAAAATGTGCAGTTGTTTTTCATGCCAATTTCTTTTACGATAGCATCCATAGTCCACCCATATAATTCTTGATATGACAAAATTTTTAAAGGAAGACTATACTGGATCTGATTGCGCTTTACTGTTTCTAATGAATCATCTCTGTAGCCTGATATACCTTCATCAATGGACAAAAGCACAAGGTTGAGCCCATAGTCATATCTGTCATTAAGTAATTTCATTATATGAGCCAACACTGTAGAATCCTTGCCACCACTAGCTCCAATGGCAATTGTTTCACCAGGTTTAAATAGTCTGTTTTTTGTTATTGTCTCATGAATTTCATATTCAAATACAGAATAAAAGCAGTCCTTACATAGAGCTTTCCTATTCTTTGGACGTTTGAGGATTGCTCTCTTGCCACATTCAACACATTCAGTAGGCATGCTTACTGAAAAGGATTTAAAGTAAGAAACAGTACAAAAAATTGCAGAATACAGAGGGGATTTTTTGTCATTGTGGATCTCAAATATAGAGATCTCGAAGAGAAATGTAAAATATTAGATAAACACAAAAATACAAACTAGAAACTAAAAATCAAAGATATCTTTTTTGTCCTTTTAATAGTTTTCTCTTATTCTTGCTTCCTTTTCTTCCTAAGTCAAAAGCTTGCCCTCAATGATCTTATAACCAAGAACTACTTTGTTCTGTCTACTATTGTTTTGTTTTTTCTTGTTTTTCCAGGTTGTCCTCTTTCTGAGGACAATGTTTAACACATTAAACAGCAACCCAAGAAATATATCAGATATACTACATAACTTTATGTCTCGAACCCGGTTGTCTATTTCCGTGACAGATTAGTCAACTCGATCTGTGTTTCATCATTCAAGCCTAACTGAGATAGATACTACATTACTGGATTCAAAGCAAAACAATTACTACCAACATTACAATGCCGACAAAGTACAATACATCAATGTTCCAGATCGCCTCGACAAAACATACTATGAAATGTTTTCATGGCACAGACAGTGGCCTAATGTAAGGCCCCCACCAACCCAGCACTGTAGGGGGCACCAAATTTATGGCAACAACCCTGTAGGGGAAAAAGGTGCCCATATATACAAAAATGTCACCTAGTAAGAGCTGTTAGGCCGGATTGATGAGAATGTATGGTTTTTTCAGCAAAAGGGAGCCGGCCCCAGATAGGGCGAAAAATTAAACAGCAGTGGGGGGCACTGTAAACCAACATTACACACTGGGCACAAAATCTTTGTAAGGCTCCCAAGGGGTAAGGTCGCTAGAGAGTTTCTCACAGAACTCACAAGACTTATCTACTTGTTCACATGTGATACGAAGTGGACGCCATTAGCTGTGAAATTTGTTTACGTCTCTATTCCTAGAGAAGCACTAACATTTTTTCTTTTTTTCTATTCCTATCATGCTGCAGAAACCTAGTCCTAAATCAAAAGCTGCAAACGATTAACGGTGTTAAATATCTGAAGGATCATCTGCTAACGTGGGGGAACGGTGAAATTAATAGACTTGTGTCAAATGGAGAGAAATTCAGGACAACCTTGAAAAATCCAAGAACCAGAGAGCTTATCAGCGCTGTGAGATTTTATAATGTATGTTCGAAGGGAAAGTTGCAAAAGCTATGAGATTTATCAATCACGATCAAGAATCAACAAGTGGTGCATTGGCTTCTACTCCTGCAGTCTTTGAGAAGCAGAAGGAAATACTTCACCGCTCATAATAGACCAATAACAATTGCCCTACCCCAGACGCAAAAAGAAATTGACATTGCACTGATAAATTAATTTGCATGATCTGTTAGACTAGCCGGTAGTCCAACCCAAGTTTTTGATGAAGCCACTATAACAAAATAAAATTATATACATTACATCATATTAACAATTCCTGTATAAAACGAGTTTATCCATTATCTTGAGTAAATGTTTTCATAAAACTGGTACTTGTAAAGACATCTGCTATAACTTTTTTACCGGGCGATGCGCGGCTCTCTCTACGTTTCAAGCAACAATTAGCCTGAGGTCCCCAGGTAATAACATTTAGAAAGCTGTCTTGTGTCTGAAATAACAAACATATTTGCATAAATTCACAAAAATTGCCTCCAATCATGAAAAGTTTGTTAATTTCTTGAGCACAGTTCAGTTCATCAACTTAAATGTTTAAAGTTTAAGATAATTAACTTTATCGAACGTTTTGCTTTGCCTGGACACTGCACTATTAATGAGAAATTTGCTCTAACCAAAGCCTTTTGCGCGCGTCGCGCGCGCAACTAGAAAACCCGGACTTCAGTCTTTGTTGCTTTGCGTATTGTAGGTTGATAACCTAGTCCTACTGTCGCGGCTATCACGCAAATTTCTGGCCTAGCGAATTTCGAAGAAATTGTAGACGCGCATGGCCCGTTGATTTGCGTAGAGAGAGCCGCGCAACGCCCGGTAACAACCTACAGCATATCCTTCATGCTCTATAAGTCAGAGACTTTTCACTTTTGCGCGCGCCACCAGAGCTTGCTTAACTGTTAACACGTATATCCCTGTGCGAGCTTAGCGCGAAATTAGGACGGACGCGCGATTTGTAGGTTGATAACCTACTGTCGCGGCCATCACGCGCTCTCACGCATTTCTGGCCTGGCAAAATTCTAAAAGAAATTCTAGACGCGCTTCGCCCGTTGAACGCGCGACCCAAAAGCTCACACGGGTGAGCGCGTTCCGATAGGGCGCGCCACAGGGCTATTGTAGGTTGATAACCTACTGTCGCGGCCATCACGCGCTCTCGCGCATATCATTTCTGGCTTGGCGAAATTCTAGACGCGCATCGCCCGTTGACAGGGCTATGAATTGGCTTAACACCAGAGGAAAAGCCTTATTCTTGTCGCGGTGATACCCGACTCACGCAGCTAAAGCTGAACGTTAGACGGATATAATCTCGTCAACCTTATTCTAGCTGCGTAGTAGCCGCCTCGCGCGGCGTAAGCACCTGGTATTTATTCGGTTGTTTGACTTTGTCCGACCCTCATTCGAAGAATAAAATGACGGGAAGAATGAAATGACGGGAGGGTGCGCGCTGCTGTACAATTATTTGGTGAAAGCTTACCCTTCTTTGAGCTGCAAGTAAAGGGCCAGGGTCGGGTATAAACTTTGCCTGTTGTCGGGTACAAACTTTGACTGTTGACAAAAATATTTGTCTAGTCTCACTGTACCACTCACGTTGTCAGTTGTGACCCGCGCGCGCGCCGGAGGCTGCCGCTTCGCGGCAACAAGGCTACTGATAGGCAACGTGTAGCAAAAGTATTATTATCCGTCTAGTATGTAGTACTGCGACCGTTGATCTAACGAAACTCTGGTTCACCAATCGGAGTTGCCAGAGCACAGAATCTTGACGAGATTATATCCGTCTACCGTTCTAACTTTGAGCTGTGACCGTTCTAACTTTGAGTTTAAGCTGCGAGAGTTGCCCGTGATTGGCGTCTTTATTGAAACGCGAGACAAGATCAAAGATAGGCGGGGGTTATCAAATATGAAACATTACAAATTTGATTCAATTTCATAATCATAAGGCTTTAATTACTCTTGCTAGACGTTGCCTAGCCCCGCTGCCGCGAGCATTATGGAATTTACTGGTTAAGCAATGCAGCACCATGCTGTTCGCTACGCGAAATGGGTCAGAAGATGAGACGATCTAACTCACGATTGATGATGATCGAGGAAACAAAATTGAACGCGTTATTGATATCAGATGAGTTATTAGGAATTGAACAGAAAAACCAATTGATGATTGAATTTAACAGCCAAATCACAAATGTAGACAGTAGTATAATCAGACTTCAAGTAAACATTGCAACTTCAATTGTTCATATATTACTTTTAGCAAAGACAGGGGTGGCGGAACAGGGGGGGGTGGGGGCCATGGCCAACCAAAAATTTGGATGGGGGAGGCATTATTTGGCCCCCAAAATTTCAACAACTTCTATTATGTATTAGGAAATTGCTTTTAAGCCTTCTGACACGTGCCAAATTTGTGAAATGTTTCGCCTGCAGCGGGCTAAATAGACTCATTTTACTGAGTAACCTTTACACAACCAGAGCCACCCTATAAAGTGTATTGCACTATTTGTAATGATGTCGCATATTACTTTTGGATTGTCGAATTAATTCTAGAATCATACCTACCTTATTTATTTTGAACAATTTGCCAGGCTCGTGATCTTTGTATGAAAACTATTTCAGATTTTATTGCAGTGCCAGGAGTTCTGTGTACGACATAAGCTGAAATTTGGAATACCTACTACCAAGCAGTAGCACAGTGTCACTGAAAGATAACACTATCAAAACTCTCATAACAACCAAGCTCAATTACCAAAATGGTTGAAATTCGCCTTTAAGTGAACAATTTCTGCCTGCGGCGAGCTGATTAGACTTTTACTGTCTGGAACATCAAGAGAAAAACATCTTTTTATGCAGACTCTATATTTTTGGGTAAATAAACAATAACATTCGGCACTGTGGACAGGTGATACCCGGATAAAATCTCGTCAAACCCCCCCCTCCAGTTTTGAGCATGTTCCTCCACCCCTGACTGAAAAACATTTGGCTGCCAAATGTACAACTTCTTTACAGAGGCTCCAAAAAGTTCACTACTGAGGATTATAATGATTTACAAAAAGTAACGACAAAAATCTCGATCCATAATGCAGGTATTTAAATTCAATGTCTTTTGCAAAATACTTACATAATACAATATGAATATGCAATTCTACCGCTAAAAATCAAAGTATCAGTTACTTTATCACAGATTGTACAATGAAAAATTGCTCCAAGTATATCCGTATCGTTGATCGTTCAAATTCCCATACAAAAGAATATCTACAAACTCAATTATATATCTTCAACTATAACGTGGTTCTAAATGATTTATTTTAAATTCCTTAAATCTAAAATACGGCTGACTAATTATATCCCACAATGACAATAAAAAAGGATTGGGAATTGGGTTGTTTGTCTGGCCTGGCCCACCAATGTCTCCAATTACCAATTTTGGAATTTAGAAATCTAACAATTCAACTAACCTACGAGTGGCTTTAACAGAAAAATTCTTTAACTTATATCCATAACTTAATACCTTGGTACAATCATCATCACTTAAATGAACTAAATAAATTCAAGTTCAGTATTTAAACCAAAACGGCGATAATTTACCGCATTTCAAAGCAATCACAAATACAAAATGATACTATGTTACACTGAAAACTACTGAACGAACTGAAAAACAAGATTATTTTCGCAACATTCGCAAATAATTATTCCATGAACAGGATGAGCCTTGATCTCGATAAAACCACAATACAGCATCTTTAAAGGGAAAAAAATTCATTAACTAAATCTGGCAACCGCAAATTAATACCATTACCAATATTGCGTACTAATTTTTGTTGACTAATCAAAACTTAACAGACCCCCGGTCCAGGATAGAAACAAGTGATGTTTACCGTCGAAATTTTGCCGGTAACACTCGCCGCCGACACACCTAGTGATCAGTTCCACTCTCTGTTATACGACATTGCATCCCGAAGGTGCTCCATGTCGTCGTCGCCGAGGGGCCACTCGTCCGAGGCGGCGTCGTTTTGCAACACGTACACTTGTGTTCCGTGCACCGCGTCGTAGTGCGTTATAGACTGAAGGTGCTGGTTACCTGGTGAAATAATTTTTTTAAAACTTTTCAAACGTAGATTTTTGAAAAATTTGAAACGAACATTTAGAAACATTTCACAATTATGCTGACAGGGATTTTACTTTCCCGATAAATACCACATTAATGAACAAACGCTGACCTGTAATATACTGATGTGACTTGCTGGTCAGTAGAATGTTGTGTGTCAAGTATATAGTGTTCTCAAGTCGAGGGATGGCGGGCGTTAGCGGCTCTCTCCAGTCGGGAATGAAAATCACAAATCTGAGGGGATCTTGCGAATCTGAAAGGGTAAGTCAGGACTCAGGCCTCAGGGTTACATTTATACTTATTTTTATTTTTTATCAAAAACTTTATCAAAGTGTACACAATACAGAGATTCAACGAACAACTGAATTATATATACCCTGAAAGGGATACTAAAACATCGATTTGGAGTATAAATACTCCCGACAAAATATAGCCCCTGCAAAAATCACACAATTAAATCATAGGAAAAATATATTCAAATATACAATGATAGAAAACAGAGCAAGGAGCTCTAAGGAAAGTTTTCTCCAACTATTAGAAATATAACAATATTGCAATTTCTCTTCATTCAGTGGAATGAAATGATTCTTCTAACGCAACTTGCACTATTTCACCTTTCCTGATAAAATAGCGAGAGTTCGGATCACCAGTACGCTTCTCTTTCAGTTCTGCAACAAGTTTTTGGCGGGCAACCCTTTCTTCAGGTGTTCTGTTCGGTGAGAGGTACACAGTCTTATACCCCTCAATTTGTCTCAGCCGCTTGGCTTTACTCAATATCTGATAAACGATATCAGTGCTTCTGACGCTGAATTTGATTGGGCGAACTGCGTTCTCCCTTAGCTGTCCGATTCTTCGACATTGTTGAAATTTTGGTTTCTCCTCTAACTGCTCCAGGATCTTGGCGACTTTAACAGTAGCGCACTCTCCCTTTTCTTCTGCAACACCAAATACAAGAACCTCTCTGCTCCGATCATCTTCTCTGGCAACTTTCTGTACAGCTGCAACAATGTTCTTGGGTGATAGTGCAGTAGAGCAGCTTTGTTGCAAAGCTGAAGAATAAGTTTTCAGCTCCGCCTCTACAGTCTTGCTGACAAGACCTAATTCTTCATTTTTCTGGGAAATGAGTTCATTCTGCAGATTGATGATATTTTTCTGATCTGCTATTTTCTCCTCTTGCAAATTTTCAAGTTGAACCCTAGCATTTGACATTAACG
>JH155412.1:107699-134298 GCA_000226015.1 Mnemiopsis leidyi | reverse complement strand
TTTCTCCTCTTGCAAATTTTCAAGTTGAACCCTAGCATTTGACATTAACGGTAAGCTGCACTGATCTAGCAGATGAATTGCTGAAAACAACCATTCGGCCATTTGGGCTTTCACAACAGAGGGTTTGTTCATCATCGCAGGAGTGAAATTCTTCATACTTTCTGCGCCAAAGACTTTGCATATGTCATTAACCAGCATTCTCGAGGATTCCTGAACTTCTCTTACATTTTCCTCGCAAAAATGATTGTCCGTCCCGATACTGGTTTCTTCAATCTCATCTAAGTACTTAGAAGCCCGGTACTGAACAGCCATAATGTAGAGTAGTACACTTGTAGATGTATAGACAGTGTATAGCAGTAGCAGCAGGGACAAGCCGCAGAGCGTGTAAAAACGCGATAACGAGTAGAGATAACAGAGCGACTTAATAGCAACGTAATAGAAAATGCAACTGCTCATGAGAAAATGCAACTGCGGCAGTAAGAATCATATTTATACTTATTTGATATGTCACTCATTTCATCACAATTACCTAGTGATTCACAGCAACCTTAAAATCCTACCTGTACGATAACGTAACCAGACTAAAAACGTTTGGTATTTGCATTCAGACTTACCATCTAACAAGCTGATCATGTGGTCAGCCATGGCTAGCATGACTTCTTCTGAAAAGGGAGGGTTTGCTTGGAAAGATCCGCTCTTCGGTCTGAATTCAAAGAAGGAACCCCGAGAGCCAAAATAGCAATCTATATCAGGGAAAGCTGAACAGTACTGGCTGAAGTAGCAGTTGAAGGGAGAGGCGAAACACTCAAAAGTGACACGGAATCTCCGATTCAGCAGGTCAAAAGCTTTATGTGGAAGTGCCGCGTGGAGTCCAAAATTCTCCTGACACAGCTTAGTGCCACCGATAGAGGATCTTAACATCTGAAGAGAGATACGGATAAAGTAAGGTAGGTGTAGTGTCACCTCTTTTGGGTAAACAAAAACTACATTAATATAACTTTTAATGCTAGCATAAAAAATAATGAAGATAAGCATGGTTCCCATTCCCCATCAAAATTTCTATGTATTATCTTTTATCTGTTCACTGCAGCCGCTACAAAACAGAGGCGACTGTTATCAAGAAAAAACCTAAGATGTAGCCGCAGGCAACAATTACAAAACTACAACTTCGGTGCAGTTATCTATTACAAGAATTGAGGTACTACCTTATCACCGGAAATAATGTGATTACATGTAATGAATACAACCTTACTTTAAAGTTTAAAAGTAGTTTATGGTGTTATTCAAAATATAGAAAATGTTAAATTCAGACCTTGTAACGCTTTAGAAGACACCAAACACGAGAATTAAACTCGTCCTCTTCCTTCCGATCTACGTTTGTCGTTTCGTACAGTTTTTTCTGTGACAAAAAGTAACTTTGTAATGATAATTCTTGCAATGACAAAAACATCAAGAACAAGCAACAGTGAGCAGCTCACAAGTACTCCAAAGTTAATCTTCCAAAGCTTTCGGCGCTTGGGCCATCGATGTTTTCGTTGAAAGCCGTCATCCTTACACATTCCAGTGCAGATGGAAAACGAGAAAAAAACACTGACCAGTTTCTGATAGTGAGAGCGGTTGACACTCAGCAGGTTGCCCTGGTAAGTAATCCTACAGCTGCTGTCCTTGTCAGTACCGCACTCCGTCACCGACACATCCGCGCCGCGCACACCACTGTCGCTAACAAGGGGCATGGCAGGACGACACCCTACCACTGAGAAGGATAGGGTGAGGGTTGGATATCTGTAGTGTAATCTGCTTACACTATCTGCTTAACAACACCCAGACAACACAACCCCTGTCCTAAACTCATTTCTAAACTCCGTCCAAAACTCAGTCCTAAACTCAGTCGCTCCAGAAGAAGGATATACAAAATATTTTACTAACGTTTAGTGGATGTGGACGTAGGACGAGGAGGTAAAGTCATGCTCAGACCCTCTTCTTGAGCAAATTCCTGGACTTTAATGGCACTCTCTCGACACTGCTCGTTCATCCGCTGACAGACTTGATCCACTCTGATTTTGTAATGACGCTCGATCACGTCATGGCAAGACTCCCGTAGTTCGGTCATCAAATTCTGGGGAGTTTTCGTATAAGATTCTGTGTAAATGTATGTCAGTGAGTAAGATGTCTCCCATGCGAGTCCTTGTTACTATTTATAACTTTATAACTGTCTACACTAAATTCAAAACAGTCTATCCACTGCAATCGACTGAAATTAATATTTTATAAGCTATTATTTCTTATAATGGCTTTAAAGTTGCACTTTGTTAAGGCCAACCGCATTTTTGCATGTATCGCCGCGCCGTTTCGGTGTTATCCGAATAGCCTTTAACCTACTCTGGAGTTACCTAAACATATTTTAGACTAGAGTAACCTAAATTGGCCTTAGTAACCCAAACCAAATCTAGAGTAACCCAAACTTAGCCCTGTGTAATCTAAATTTAATACAGAGTTACCATGACCCATCGAATCCAAGAGCATATAAAACTCATCCTAGGGTAACCCAAACCTACACAGTACACTAGGGAAATTCAAACAAACCTATCCTAGGGCTAGAGTATCTCAAATATATCATAGAGTAACTCAACAACAACCTAGAGTAACCCAAACTACCCTATAGCAATTTTAACCCAGCCTTCAGTAAGTCAGTCCCACCACTATATTATATTGCCCCCTCAACTCCCCCTCGCCCTAGAAACGGGCCTAGAAAGCCTCCTTATTATTCTCTTGAGGGCCCCTTACTACGACACTGCCTCTCTATAAAAGAATGGTTGCCAACAAACCGATGTAGTAAATTTGAGTGAATGTTGATACATGTTGCTGTATGGTTCTAGTGTTTTTGAGATTAAGACTGTTCCAGGCCAGGAAGATGAGCTACTAAGCTAACACTGATGAATTGAAACATAACCCAATAAAGAATAAACCAACGGACAAAAAGGGATCTTTGTTCCCATCACAAAGGGAAGGTGTCGGCTATTCAACAAACTTGTTAGAACAGCCAACGACGTCTAACCACTCTAAAGCAAAAAGAATTCTTACAAATGATCCGTTATATAAAAAACTTCTATGACCGCTGAGCGTTAACGAATGTAATTTACCAGTAGCCCTTTGTGTTTTATTATCTACCCTCTGCCAATGAGGTAAAAGGTGCCCGCCTTATAATCAAGCCGCCAATGTCAAACACCATTTCTGTTTTCTGAGGATGAAGTTTTTAGTCGCTCTCACAATTGTCCTTCTGGTCTCCACCGCCTTAGGCAACATCAAGAAAGATACTTTAAAGGCTCACAAGAAGTATCGGAAACTACATGGAGTAAAGAAACTGAAGTGGGACAATAACGTTGCGGAATTTGCTGAGAAGCACTGCAAATACCTCGCTGATAACGACAAGTTCGAACACAGCAAGAATTCCGGATACGGCGAGAACCTGTACAAGGCTGGGGGAAGTGGGTCCGCGGATAAGGCGGGACAGAAAGCGACCAAGATGTGGTATGACGAGATCAAACTCTATAACTACAACAACCCTGGATTTTCCATGCAGACTGGACATTTCACTCAGGTAAAGAGATCGCTTATTTCATAGAACTTAGGTGTGCTTATTTTAACAACTACCTTTTGCTTCTATTTAAACAGGTTTTTAATCGTTCAATTACACACAGTACACAAGGCACATTACTTAATATCTTAGCATCTTATTACAATTCAAATGGACAGGGTTCTAAAAATCTCTGATTAAGATATCTTTCTGCAGGTTGTGTGGAAGAGTTCCACCAAGTTGGGATGTGCCATGGCAACTAAAGGTTCTTCAACCTGGGTGTGTTGCAACTACAGTCCTCCCGGAAATTACCAGGGACAGTTCCCTCAAAACGTCCTTAAACTCAAGAATTAGTTCTTTCCGTGGGACATTTTTTGGCAAAATTCTTTAAATTCTGGTACGGATTACGGACAAAGCGATTTATGTTTCACTCGAAAAACATTAGATGTTCTATTGAATTATTTATAGATGATTTGAATTTGAAAATGTGGGTGTTTTTCTTGAAGTGCATTTGCATTGAATGTCCAAGTTTGAAAGCAATCTACTATTCGTTGATCGCGAGATATCCTGAAAAATAACAATACTAAATTAAACAGGAATCAAGATGAAGCACGTGATCTTACTTACCCTTGTGTTTGAGTTAGGGGTGTTTTTCTTCAGAACAATCGCACACTTCTCCTCCACTACATCCTTCTCGACCCTGAATATGAGCAGAATTAAGTTGTTTGAACACTTTACTTAACCAGTAAGTGACAAATATCATGATTAGATTTAAGTTTGGAAAACTTATAGTTGGTTGAACCTGACGGATCACGGTACAGCACATAATTTAAGTGAAGTTTTACCAATTGAAGTTTCAGCTCATCCATTTATATGACATGACGTGCTGTATTTCAAGAAAGCTTTGAGAACATAAGTATCAATCAACCAACCAATCTTGTGCGAGGTCTTTCATCTTCTGAACAAACATCTCGAGTGTTTTCAGACAAGTTTTTACTTGTCGAGGTAGTTTGTACTTGGCTGGTACATCTTCCATGATCTCACGGTACATCGAAACTGTTGTCTTGTTATCTGAATACATCATCCATAAACACTGCCCATTTCCACTAGGTTAATAAATTCCAACATGTTCATAAAGGCCTTTGTCACACCGGACGCAATGAAACTTACCTACCTACCCACCTCAGTGAGGTGGGAAGGTAGGTGACCTCACCCAAAAATCCGACCACTTTACTTCACTTTACCACTTTACTTCACTTTTTTGCCTTCGGAAACAAAGTATTAGAGATGGAAAAAGTTGTCGATGCAGTTAATCGCGCTTTCAATAAAACCCGCTGTAGTTAAAAAGCAAGGTATACAAATTTGTCATTCAAAGAAAAATGTCAAGCGAATACTCGAATAGCGATCTACCGACAACGAACCTGAGAAGCTGAAAAAGGGATCTATGTGTTCTGTACAGTTGAGTTTCTGTTCAAGCAGCCACCGGTTTAGCGCTTCTGTCGGTTCTTCTAAACCTATAAATATGACAAAATTCAAGAAAAGTTTTACACACTTGGTTATTGATCACTACATTAATACATGACTTTGTCTAAACCTGACTTTAGATAGCCACTAGAGTACTAGTATTGCGACTGAAGTGCCACTTAAACTGGTTTTCACGTATCCAGCTTTATTTTCGAGGTGTATGCTACTCTAGATCCGCCGAGTTCAGTAATACACGGCAGTCGGGTCTTCATAGACTTACAGGTCTAGCGGGGTCACCTCGGGTAGGGCGTGGCTCTTCACCACGCACAGACATTCGTCACTCTGCCTTAGCTCAGGAATTGGGCGACAGAGCGCCGCCTAACTTTTCATAATATATGCGACTTACAGAAGATTTAGAAAAGCAAGGGATGACAAATTCTTTAAAAGCTTTGGCTGGTTGCCAACATCCTTTTAACATCCTTGTTTAAAACCAAAACAGTAGTTTTCCACACAAACCTAACTCTTCCTGACAGAGATCGGAGAACAGCTTGCGGAGGGTTTGAACCTCGGAGTACCGGCGGATCTCACATTCAGGATGGGGAGGGGAGTAGGACAGTTGGATCAAATCTACTTCCGGGATCAGAACGTTACTTTCCACCTCGCTCAGCAAAAACCTGGGAACGTTGCGATAAAAGATCCAAATGTGATGGGACGTTTAAATTCGTGGTTTAAGTAACAAGACAGGTCAAGAAGAAAAATCACAATTCTCCAAGCACTCCAAAAATAAATTATAACCGTACGTATCAGGCGGAGAAATAGGAGTTCTAGTTCCAAGTCTGTCGTGGACACTTCTACTGGACGTCTTCCCAGAAAGAGAGAGCCTTTCTTTCGCGGAAACTCTGAGGAGAGTGCCATGTTAAATCTTTTATTTTCAACAGAGCTATTTCAATATCAGGTTTAGAGGATCCAGCACCGGTTGTTAGACTCTGAAGTTCTCTTGATATGGCAAACATGAAAAAGGAACATACCGGACATGGTTCGGCGACTTGATAGTTTTTCTGCTTGGCGTCGGATCACTACGTCGACTTAAGATGACCCTTCTTTTGGGCTTCCCTGAATGATTATTGCTGTTATTTTAAACGTAGTATTGAAAGATCAACGGTCGAAAATTAACAAATAAATTCTGATGCCATTTCTAGTATGATCCTATGATATGACGAATGTTGAGATTTAATGCAATCTAATAATTATCTACCATTTCGGGGACGCATTATTGGCTTCTCAGGAGACGAATCTTCAGATTTTCTGTCGGCATCAGTCAAATCAAAACAGGAGCTTGTCTTCTCAAGGGGCCTAGCGATGGTTTGCATAAGCACCAGTCACCATGCATCAAATAACAATAAAATATATGAAAAATGTATGAACAAATAAGTGAACTAGCTGAACTTATATTATAGGTCATAGGTATGGCAGCGACCAATCACAAAAAATGAACAAGCTGGATGATATGGGCGTATTCACAAAGGACTAACCTGGGAACAAAAGGTTTGGCGTTGACGTTAAGCTTGGAGCTCATCTCAAAACACGGTGCATGAACATTAAGGGTCGATCGAGAGAGGATTCTATTGTTGTTATCCAAATCTTCTTCTCCTTCAAATTCTTCTTCGTCCGATATAGCACCTGCTAAACACCAGATAATTTTAGTTCACAGAAAAATCCTGAAGGGAGCGATTCAAACTCTTGAAGCTTCAATTTAAACGTAACGCTTTACTTATAATTATGGTCTAGGAAAGTTTTATCACTCACTGGGATTAAATTTTAAAGCTATTGACAACTAAAACGGAACAAATGGTCATCCAACTAATTCTATAAAAAACTACTAATTTCGTCCGAATTTAAATTATAGCATAAATGCAAGCAATGCAAGCCAAGCAAGGCGTTATTTACATAATTGAAACGATGACTAACTTTCATTGAGGTTGTAATCTGAACTGCCGTTCTTACTATTCATGTTCTTTTCCACCTCTGACTTCTTCAAGTTCGCGTTCTCAATAGCCTTTTCGGTTTCCGCAGCTGAGTATAAATTGAGAAGTGAAACAAGTACTTCAATGTCGGCATTTGTGTTAGTTTTAAACATATCAACAAAGGTGAAGATACTTGGTTAATGCAAATTAACTCAAACATGGGCGAACGGATTTAAATGGGAGCTCACTTAAAAGGTGCTCCTTTATAAAACATGTCGTGAAATGGATAAAAATTTAAAACGTCAGGATCGATATCTGATTATCATGAGATCCAAGACATTCAGGTCTCGAGAACTGAAGCGTGCTCGAAACCTCTCTAATTCATAATATCTTTCAGCAGAAAAACCGTTTTCATGAATTAGCGTCACTGAATAACAGTTTTGTCTGAAAGCGTGTGCCACGATGCAAGTACTTCTTTCATAAATATTTAATTCGGTTTATAAGCTGGAGACGATGGCGAGTTCTCATGATAAGTTAATACGGGGCGAGTTGTAAAGCGTTTGAGAAGAGCTGCGTCGATTTCACAAACTTGAAATTGTGAACCGTCGAGATGATGACAAAAGGAGGAGATACACATAAATTGTGCAATATGCCTATTTTGGAGGCTTAAGTGTTAAAGAAAAGGGCTATTTTTGACAATTGAAATGAGGAATCACCTTGGAAGCAAGCCGGGCGTTTCCATTGGGATGTTTTAGTCTTCATATTGTAGTAGTAAAATATCTGTCGCTTTTCACTGAACACTTGTACGTAATCTGAAATTATAGATCTACAAGCCACCTTATCGAGCTGCAATTTAACAGTATCATGAATGATTGAAAACCCTGTTTAATTGCAATTGATTTATTTATCAACCCAAAAAGGGCGAAATCCGTTACCTCCCGCATGATCTGCGATGTTGTCCGGGATGAGATCGGAAGTCATCTTGCTCTTTTTTGAGGGAGTATCTGATGATCGGGAGTGGGGACGCTTTTTCCCTGTTTTCTTCGACTTTTCTTCGTCTAAGAAGTGCATTGTTATCTTCCAGCGACAATATCACTTGAGCACTTAATTTTCGGGAGTAGAGTAATGTGGACAAATGTCTTACAACGGTTGAAAACTTATGCGCAAAAATGAAGAGCACCTGAAGTATCAAGAGTTCTGCTTTTTAAAGGAGCGGATTCTTCTTTTTCTTCTGATATGGAACCTGGAAAAATAGGCAATAATTTGTCAATCATTCAATTTATTTTCTACATTGATATTTTCGGTAAGCGTTTAGATCTATGAGTAAAGTTAATATTGATTAATTACTTCCGTTTAGGGAGACTTGAGTACTTTCAGAAGTTAGTTTTCTTTTCCTGTCCTTCCACTCAGAGATCTGAATATTTGTGTGAGATGAATGCTTTACCATTACGATCATAAACACCATAAAACGTCTTTCTTTAGTTTAGTAATAAGTGCTAAATTTTCACAGTTTAGATTATGTAAAAAAGCGCAAAGGTTGTAAATAAGGTAGGATCAATAGCAAATATCACATTTACATTAATATTAATTTAACCTTCACAAAAAATCAAATGTTCGGCGAATACCGTTAAAAGTTTGAAAAGTCACAATTAATAGTCACATAGACAAATAAAAGAAAATATTTCCAGCTCTGAGGCAAGGAAAAAAACTACAACCTGACACTTGACACCAGTGGAAAGGTTTAAGAGTCAAGATAAACAAACTAGGAAATCTATGACGAAGCCGGAAGTTTGAAAACCTCTAAATTGCTTTAAGTATCAGGTTACTTCAGACAGTTTCAGTGAACCTGAAATTATCAAACAAAATATAGCCAGTAAACTTACTTTCTTTATTTCATCTTCAGACTCGACAAATCCTTCAGGTTTAACCCAGCTTGATTTTCGACTCTTAATATTAACGTAGAATACCTGCGATTACAAACGTTTCAAGGAATACAAAAGAAAAATTCTTGAAAATACACAGAAAAATATGTAAATAAAATTTGATACCTCACGGGTTGAACATTTTAAGATCTAATTTAACTGTCACTAAATGTCAAAACGTAGCGAGTTTAAAAACTGTCTGACTGTGAATAAACACTAAACAGCACAGTTCGGTAAGATTTCGTTTTTTGAAGAAACTTACTTTGTTTTTACGTTCACTCCATCTGCAGAACCATTCCTTACTCCCTTCCATCAAGTTACACTGAACATTTATCCTAGACAGAAGTGACTAGTACGTCAAACTGAAGTAAAAATGTAGCTTTCAACAAAATTGCCAGCAATCCTGCACTAGAATAACATTTAGGGTAGCGATGAAGAATTAGTCTAATGATTGAGAATGCAACTGAAACTAAGCCATTGAAAACATACCATAATAAAATAACAAGTATAAAATAAGTTAATAAATTAAAGGAGATATAATGAGTAACAATAAGGAACCTCAATACAATAAGTTAGTGCACCCTGTAACAATAAAATCGTCAAAATTACCTGCTGATAAAACTGTGTAAGAAATTAAAAAGTCGTCAACAAAACCACGAAAAATTCCAGGGGCGGGGAAACTATCTGACAACCTAAAATACAATTCAATATCGAACTCCCAATGATAGGTGAAGGTACCAAGGTTACAAGAAGTCGGCAGTGTTAACCACATACCGGTATTTGTTACCATGGTTACGAGAAGTCGGCAGTGTTAACTACACACAAGAATTTGTTACCATGGTTTCAAGAAGTCGGCAGTGTTAACCACATACCGGTATTTGTTACCATGGTTACAAGAAGTCGGCAGTGTTAACCACACACCGGTATTTGTTACCATGGTTACAAGAAGTCGGCAGTGTTAACCACACACCAGTATTTGTTACCATGGTTACAAGAAGTCGGCAGTGTTAACCACACACCGGTATTTGTTACCATGGTTACGCTACACTGGAGACGCGGGAAACTCCATGAAACTATATCCTGGACTACAGAACCAGCTTCACTCGGACACAAGGACGTGTGTGGATTGCGGAGAGTTGAGAAGTTGTTTACATTGTCTCTCTCCTACCACTCTCACCAGCTTCTCTCCGTCCAACCTGGACATGTGATTGGTTAATGCAGGACACTGAGATTTGTGTGTTAACGGGGTTATGTTTCTCTACATACGCAGTGCAATAGTACATCTCTGTTAACTAAATTTGGCATTGATCAAATGTTTGACTTTCTTCTTTGTTATTATAAAACTTTGATGATGTTATACTCAGTAATATACTTACTTATTGACCTATACATACTTATTGAACTATACTTACTTATTGTACTACACTTACTTATTGACCTATACATACTTATTGAACTATACTTACTTATTGTACTACACTTACTTATTGAACTATACATACTTATTATACTATACTTACTTATTATACTATACTTACTTACTGTAATATACATACTTATTGTACTATACATACTTATTGTAATATAATTACTTATTGTACAATACTTACTAATTGAACTATACATACTTATTGTAAAGGAGAGTAGAGACCGCCCCGTCAGTACTCAGCATGTTCAGGTAATGTAAGTAACATTCCGCATACAGCGGACACTCGTAGAACACGACCTGCTGTACATTCTGCAGCTTGTATCTGAACAGTGTAAACACAATCAACACGTGTTACATTCAACAAGTGTGTAAACAATACTGCCGGAATATACGCATAATTTTTTCACGGCTATAGCCAAATCCCAATTCTATGTACTGATCGACCGCTTTACTGAAATTCGCATTTTATCATTTGATTGAGTTCTTTCTGACATAACGAGCAACATGCTGCCATTGAAATTTAAAGGGATAAATTTGATTATAGATCAAGAGTACAGTCACGGTTACCATGAAAGAGGATAAGTTATGACTAAACATATTCATATTATCATGATTACACCATCATGATAATTATCCCATAACTATGGTCTATGATTTAACATATTATCATTATTAAACCTATTACGATGATAAAATCTATTACATATTATGATTGAACCTATTATAATTAACCCAATCATAAAATATAAGCCTATTATTATGATTAAACAACGTTACTGCTATCTTACCGTTTAAAGAAGAAGAATCGCTCAGTTGTAAGGAGGTACTTAACATTTCCCTCGGCAAAATCTCTTCTGACGTTAGTTATTGTTTTGTTAGTGGTATATTCCGATAGTTGGGAGAACTTCAAGTTTTCTCTCTTGAAATAGTTCCTCACTCTGAAGATTTTAGAGAAATATAACATGTTATCATACTAGTGTGATTAAGGGGGACCGTTTATCAAGGGGATGCGCCTGCAATTAACACATCCAAAGTGAACCATTTGAAATGAATGCCTAAAACAAAAGGTACATTAAAGCTGCTCGCATATACAACAAAACATAGAAGACAGTGGTAATATGAGTTTACCTTATAAAGTCGAAGTACGAGGGAATTACAATAACAACGTTGGTGAGATCAGACCCCCGTAACCTAGGTAACACGTTGTCTAGGAAATACTCGTATCGACCAGTTGTAAGATAATCCGCCAAACTCTCGTTCTCCTTCTTGTCTCTCATACGCGTGAACACTTGTCTGAAACAAGAGAGTACTTTAGCTTTGTGGAGATTATCTCGCGAATTTAAAGAAAGTAATGAGAGTGTACTTTGAGGGGGATTATTAAACGGATGTATAGGAAATATTAAAATAGTTGAGACTTAGGGAACTATCACTTTTAAAGAGTCACGACAACATTATCAATAAATGGTAGCTGCATGTTATTAGACATACGCTATACAGTTACACTACAAATACAGATAAGAAAGCTATGTACCTGACAGAGTAAAGCAGCTGACTGAGTATGTCCTTGTGAGAGTGGGGGTGGACTCTAACTAGCCCTCTGTGACTCACACACTCCTTCCCAAACAGAGCTGAAATCTGGGCAGCAGCTAGCGAGCTGAACACCAGATTTTGTCGGATGTATTTCCCGTGTCCGTCAAGTGTCCACTGTTTTACCCTGTAGTGGTAGGTTAGTAAGTAAGTTAGTTGGTTGGTAAGCAATTTATGTGCTCTCCTACTTTCACCATTTCGATGTTTCGAATAGTCTACAGATATCATTATGGATACCATTGTGGATTTGAGAAAAATAAGCGATAAACACCGATTGAACATAAAAGAGTTTTAAACCTTGAAAAGTCAGTATGGTCGGTAGAAGAGGGTTGCAAATTGAGATGGTCTAAACAGTGTAAAAGATGTTCCCAGTTCTGCATAAGAAACACATCCGACATAAACAAACTGAGGACCTCTATTGAGGAGAGAAAATCGTAATCTCGCTCTTTGTCGCCTGAATAAGAAAGTTTGTTTATTGTTATTACATAATACATGGGCACGTGCCAAGACTGGCTTGATCTATTCTACCCATTTACCCGGGGAATGTTTTTGAGATACCTATAATAAATTACATCAGAAATAAACAAATTGTATTTCTAGATAAGAAGAGAGAAAGTAACACAATAAAAAGTAATACCTTGAGCTCCTACAACGCTTCTTAGTCCCAGAGGAGAAGCCACTATCAAATCAGAGCTATAAAAGTCCGTGTACAATTTAACACTGTTCTTGGCGAACGCAACCCCCAGCGTAAAGAAATCGTCGTTGTTGCCAAGAAAGGTTCTCTGGTAAGACAGAGATTTGGAAAGGTTTGGTTTCTCTGACTCACCAGGTCCGTACTCGTCTTCGAAACGTTTCTTATTGCTGACCTGATGTGAGAAGTTTTAAAGTTCTGTTGACAACTTATGTCTGAATCTACATAGAAAAGTTCAAAGTTGGTTCAGCTAGGCTGAATTTTCCGCTATGCCTAGCTATAGAGATTAAGCTATAGTGTTGCAAACATAAATTTTACTGAGTTTCCTGATTTTTATGAGTTTACTGAGCTTGTTACATACATACAGCTAGTTCGGTACACGCGCGCGCGCCCAAATTCGTCAAAATTCGAATAACAAAAGAAATTGATATACAATTTTGTTTTCGCGCGCTACAAATATGACTGACACGCACACAAACTTGCCCTGGATGTAATTTTTTGGCGGCCATTTGTGGCCTAAGAAGAAAAACAAAACTTCAGATTATACGGCAATCTTCAATATGTAGAGCTAAAGAATCAAACCTGCTTTTTGGAGCCGGTGAGAGCGATTTTCAGGACCTGATGTATAAACTTGTGAGCCACATTCCTGAACGGGAACAAAACAAGGACTTTAGGGCGCGTGAATCCTTGGTCCCTCAAATCGTCTGATATACCATCAGTGTCTACTGCACCACTTATTTTCGAATTATTTTTCAGCACTGTCTTTCTGGTCTTCAGAGTGTGGTTAACACAATGGAATGCCAGTAACTTTATCAGTTCAGCTTGATTTTCAAAGTTGCTGTCGGTTAACAAAAGATCGCTCCCCGCAGCTATATACGGGAATATTGTCGAAGACAAGGGCTTCATGACCCCTTTTGATTTAATCTGTTTGGTTATACTGGACCATTTGTTCACCAACACAGGATCTATTCCCAAACTGTGCAAATCGGTCAAGCTTTTTACATCAGCTGTTGTATCCGACACATTTGACGTTTTCTGAATTCTGTACAGAGGATGGGGTACATTGCTCTGGGACAGTCCATCTCTTGAAGACAAAACAACATCAGACCCGAAGTTAAACTTCAGATAATCCACCACATCCTCCTCTTCCTCATCTGAGCCCGACTCACCAGTACTCTCCTCGTCTTGATCAGAGAGACCTGAATTTAAGTTCTCTTCCACTTGTTCCGATTTTTCGTCACCACTTATGTCTCCTTCAGAACTCTCGCCCAACAACTCCTCGTAATATGTCCGTGGTTTTTTCTTTAAACTACCCAGCAGTTCAGCGTAGTGGTCTTGTTCTACAGCAGATTGGGGTTGTGCCTTGTTGGTCTTGTCAACACTGTCGTTCGGTGTTTCTGAATTTTCGTGTCTCCGTTTTTTATTAATGTTCACGTCCTGAGCACGATAAGCTTTGCCATGCTTGTTCAGAAGTTTGTTGGTGCGCTTAAAGGAGCTGCGATTCCGTTTTTGAGCAAATCCACTTTGGCTTTTATTCATGTTGACTTTTCTCAAACTTGATCACCCACAACTTTTCGATTCCCGCTTTTCTTTCCCCAACTACAGAACCAGACAATTGAAACAATTTGGAGATTTCACAGATTTCTTCTGGCTTATTTTGACGAATTCCCAACAAAAAGAAAGTGCCAGCAGGCGACAAAAACTTTGCAGCGGTGGGTAGAAACTTGTCGATAACTTCTCTACCGTCAATACCACCAGCCCAAGAAGCCTCAATACCAGAACTGGCGATCTCCTCCGACTTAGTAGGGACGTAGGGAGGGTTGAATATCAACAAGTCGACCTTGTTGAACAAACCTGACAAACCAAGACCCAGATCACCACACACAACTTCAACTTCTTGCCCGTTAACACGTGCAGTTTCCTGGCTTGCGTGTGCAGCTTCCTTGTTGATGTCTACAGCTATGCAGAACGTCTCAGCACAGATGGTCTTGACAAATGTGGATATCACTCCTGATCCACTGCCGATTTCAAGTGCAATGAGAGGACGTCGGTTTTCTTTATCAGTCAGGTGTGTTTCAAGACAGTCAAGAAGCAGGTACGTGTCCTCGCTAGGGGGATAGACGCTGGAGAACTCACTGCGCTTCAGATGAGGAGTGTGAGGAGTAGGAATCATCCGACATTCTGTAAGGAGTGTGGGTAAAGAACTCAGTTACATTACATATTCTACAGCATAAGAATCAGAAATAGACGCAAAACGTGGATAAACACACAACGAGAATAATGTTTAGAATGAGAATTAAAATTTCAGAAATAAACCATATGGTCGGTAGAAGTGATTAATTTAGTGCTGAAATATCGGTTATCAAACGAACACAGAAAAAACAGAAACAAGAATTCCAACATAGACAGTAACAGATTGCAGTGTCATGTTTCGTTTCTATTCTTGAAACTTTACTGTATCATATTATTTATTTGAGGTGCATTAAATTTAGTGCATTCACAGCTCTTAAGACAAGTCCAAAGTGTAATAAAGACAAAATTTACTATTTTAAGTAGTAAACTTCTACAATCCACCAAGTAAAGGCGTGAAACATGACCTTACAATTTGCCACCGTTAAACAGAACTAGAGAGTATAAATATTATCGAATCAAATTCAGAACATTAACTTTTCTTAAAATTCACTACAAAGGCAATCTTAAAGTCATAAAGTCAATTGCATTATAGTCTAAATCTTAAGTTTCTGTATTTCAATCTGGCAAATAAGAATGAAAGAGAATAATTAATACATTTCATTCAGTTTAAATAAGCCAAAGAATGTATTCAATTATATTGAAATTTAAACCAGGTCAGAATTCTTGGAAAGGATTCGGAATAATTTTTATAACGTGACAACTGACTGCATTTTTCGCAATTCATTGGGAAAATTTTTCAGTCATGGGAAAATCTTTTGACACCTCTCGCAGAATTATAAGGTCCATTTCCATTATTATTTTTAAATACCTTTTTAAGTCCAACCCACATGAAAATGAACCTTAATAAGTCCACCACAACGGAAGGGATTTCAAGAAGTAATTGTATCAAGAATATCTCGAGGGCGGTTTGCAAACGCCTTTTTCTTTTCTTCAGGAGAAGATAAAAATACTGCTTTAAAAGGTCTAGGTGAAGACATATACACTGTTTCTGTGCTCTCTTGAATTTCCTCAACGTTCTTCACTTTCAGGGTGAATCGTGTCCCCCGCTGACAGAGATAAAACCGAAGCCTAGGTACAAAGAACGACGATGGATTTTCAGTTACACTAGCCTTGTTGACCTTTAACACAACATGACAGTTAGTGGGGGCTAAGGGTGCTGGGAGATCACATAAAAACGGGTCTATAAAAAGACACTGCATAACTTTCCTTAAACATCGTCCTTTGTCATCATGAAAACCTCCCGTTTCACTTTTCAATTTCACAAGATCAATTATATAGGTCTCTCGTGGAGACATCAGGGTGCTGCCAATCAGAATGATGACTTGTTCAATTTGCCAGCCTGACATGATGTGACTGTTTATTTGGTCCATGATTTCTAGGAGGTAGCTAGTGCAGCTCTGTGATTTAGTATGTTTGAGTGTAAGTTGAGGAGTAAGAGGCACAGAGACCTGAGAGAGGGAGTTATAGCACTTTTTGGTCAATGCCTCGAAAATTTACAGTTCATAAAATGGTCTGTTAATTACAAAAATTCAGTCACTTAAGGTGGTCAAATTTGCTAGCAAAATGAATTTTATACATGAAAAGTGCATCAAGAAACATTTCAGTAAAAAAGCCAAGCCTTACCTCTTGCAATTTACCAAGAACCCTTCGCTTTTGAACAGGGTTGCTGTGCATTCTAGTACTTACAGGGGTTTCTGAAAACCGGTGGTTACATTTTCACAAGTAAATCAGTTTCAAACTAAGTTGGGTAGATTTTAAACATTAGACTTACTAAGGCCACAGAATGGAATTAAAACACAAAATTTTAAAAACCCTTATCAAACCTGGTACAGAATCCAACTGTTTCTCAATTCTAGACTTCTGAGAACAAATATTTTCTTGCAGATTCAGTTCATCAATTAATTCTGTTAGGTCAGGTATTTCGAAAGGTTCCGTGTTACTCTTTACAAGTTCAGGCTGATGTAGACTACTTGGATTTAGTGGTGTGGCAAATAAATGGTTTCCTTTATTTTGATAGGGAGTAGATCTGTCAGCATACTGAAGTTTAGTCTGTTGACCAGGAGCAGTACAATAGTCTTTTCGTAGCTGATCTATGGGTTTTTCTATTTGACCCCGAGAGTACAAAAAATTTCCTGTGAGTCTCTCTATTAGAGTCGATGCAGATGAAAGGGAGAGGGGTTCCTCATTCACAGTCACACTCACTTCTCCAGTTTTCATGCTGAAATTGTATATTTTTAAAAATTTGATGATATGAACTGTTACCTTATTTATTAAAATGAGAAGTTCCTGATGGATTTTATTCCTTGGGAGTCACATGCTTTTTGAATCAAACATTGAATATTACCAAATTCATATTAAGATTCACATTCAAATATAAATGTTTGCAACGTTCACAACATTGATTTAAAATTTAAATCCTGATGGTCAACAATAAGCAAATCTGCCAAATGTACCTCTAATAACAAATTTATTACACCCCACCAAGCATAAAGTTCTTTGAATAATTCAATAATCTAATGATTTAATAATTCAATGTTTCTTTTCATTTAATGTTTCTTTTCTACAAATCATATGTTGAACATAATGAAAATCTTATACGTGTTGAAGCTTGACGAGAAAAAGCATAGCTTAGTTTTACTGTTTCTGTCTGTTAACTGCTTAATTGCTATCTGTTGGAAGGTTAAATATCTGAGCTAAGTGGTTGAATGGCTTAGCGTCTGAGTGACGCAGGACTTAAAGCATTGGACTTCTTTTCCAGAGGACCTGTTAAGGAAGCTTTTTCTTCTTATAAGAAAAGAAACGATTTGTGGAAAATATATAGATGTCTAATGATAATAATGATGGTATATCTATAAGGTGTATAGGTTAACAGATGTAGTACTTATGGCCAAATATTTGGTAAAGCTTGCTCAATAATCATGCCGTCCTGGCGGTGTGTGTTCACTGCGGATATTATTGGTTAATTCATATCTAAAGAGCTGCTCGCTCGTGCTGACTAATGCAACTACAAGCACACCAAGTTCGTAAACTAATCTACTTTATACAAGCAAAGCTAGGTTGTGAGATGTTAATAATATTGTATGACTACCATCCGCATCCTCACAGTTGTCGACGCGGACCAACTTTATCAATGAGTCGCATCACCAATTGTGCCTTCTGTGGTGGAAACACAATTTTTTGTTTTGTAGTAGTGACGAAAGCTGAAGAATCGAATTTTTCAACTAATTAATTGCTTGCTGATTGGTCAGTTTGTTCAGGGCGTCATATCCGGAACTTGCTGATCGGGAAGTATGAGCTTACGGTTTCTGCACGACCCAGATGACTCAAGATAAGAGACCAAGTAAATTCTTTCCACAATTTTTACTTGACTTCTTTGGATTAATATTTTGGGGCGTTTATCATTTCAGTAAATTTGTTTAAACCAACATAATTTTAGTTCAATATCTTGGTTGTGCAGTAACGTTAACAATTGTAATCCTGATTATTAAAGCTTGCCCAATAAAAGAGACAAAATGTGCCTATTTGACTTAAACGTGGCGGCGGGTTACTCGTAAATGATCAATTATTACTCGTCAAAAACTTAGTAAGAAAAATTGTGATAGGGAAGCTTCTGTAACGGCTGTGCCTTGGCTTGAGTAACATGGTTGCAAGGTCGTGGAGACAGTAGGAAGGGGCCCAGAAAAGCTAGACGGCACTCGGGTCCTTGGTTTAGCTGTCTCCGCACAGTTGCTGCTCTGCTCATAGCAGGGCAGTAGTCACGTGAGCGAAGCCGATCACAGCACCTGAAATCCAAACCCAAGATTTAAAAAGCCTTCCTGTGCACGTGGTTCTGCTCGCGTTGCCGAGCCATCTACTGCGAGAGTCGCAGCTTAAAGCTGAACGTTTGCATTTCTTTAGAACAGTAGACGAATATAATCTCGTTGTAAGATACATTTTATTTAAGTTATCATAAACTGTTATCATACAGTATAATAAACTAACAGGTGTACAGACCGACCGGTTTAACACTTGCCTTTGCGGACTCAATCGCCAATGCGCACACTCCACACTGCACACGGCACGCAAGGCAATGTCTTATACATAAATATTCCCAGCAGAACTTAACCTGAGCCTGCACTAGCTGAGTAGCAGGTGACCAGGTCACGAGGTATGACGAATCCTTACTTCAAGCCTAGTCCAAAAAATTACAGGTGACATTAGCGACTTTGGCAACTTTAGTGAACTTTAGGTCGCAATATTAAGATGGGACTGCAGTAGGCAGGTCGTCGCTTCACAAGCGGGAAGACCCCTTCATGAGGATGTCCTGCTTTAAGGACCTCTAAGAGACCACCTAGTGTGGATGCCTTGGGGATGGCTTGGCCTTTAGAGCACGATTATAGTTACATGTCCAAGCTGAGTGCTTGTCATCCGAGTCTGGCTCGATTAATCTCGGTTGGTCTTGGTTGCAGGTTGACTGCTAGCTCGGGTTGATGAATCGGGACGCCGGACGGATTCAACCCTGTCGATAAGCTAGTGCAGAGATGCTTAAAGTTAGAGTTAATTTAGACGTTAAATTATTACAATGTTGCTTTGTTGTACTCTTTGATACTTGAACGATTATTTATCATCATAGTAAGACAATAATTAATTTTATTAGCAGTGCAATCAAACAATGTCATATTAAAAATATATCAACCATGATCACAGTTTTGAGTATTAACTTTTAGGGTAATGCATCATGCAATTATTATTGTCTAGCAGAAGAGTCTGTGGTTTGTCTAAAAGAATCTAAGAAACAGTTTTGATAACAAAGAAGCCCCACTGCAGGACAGCACATGCTACTGGCTTGTGTGCGGCGGGCGGCCCAAAAGGCTCTAAGGGTTATCAAAAAAAGTTCAAGTATGGCACACACAGATTTATATGCTTTGTGCTTGTTTCATTGCTTTCAAGAAGTTTCTAAGGTTTACAGTCACCTTAGATGTGAATTGGTGGTTACCGTCAAGTGACTAGTAGAGTTACTCACGGCCCTAATTAAACTCTTAACAATGTAGAGGTTCGGTTTTCGCCCTACATCGTCAACATCGCAACAATTACAAAGCTAGAATAACTCTGGTGCAGTGTTGCTAAACCAGTATAGCCCATATGTGTGCGCGCGCGGCTCCAAATTCAGACAGGGCGCCAGCTCTGTCTGACTTTGTCCGACCTTCAGTCAAAGCGAATAAAATGGGAATAAAATAACAGGAGGGTGTGCGCTGCCGTATGCCGTACAGGCCAGCGCCCTTGGCCATTGGCGCTGTGTGAACATTCACCTCACCAGTTGTAGGTTGATAACCTACTGTCGCGGCCATCACGCGCTGTCACGCATTTCTGGCCTGGCGACATGCAACATGAATGAAGAAATTCTAGACGCGCATCGCCCGTTGACTCACCAGATGCTTACGTGTTACGCACGCTGCGCGTTCACCTAACCAGGTGCTTACGCCGCGCGCCGCGCAAAAGGGCTCTGGTTAGAGCATGCATACACTTTATCGCTATAGACCTTTCACCTAACGAGTTGTTTGCTAAGCCAACATGGCCGCGCCCTGTTATGTGGCTGTTATGTGGCTCTGCGCGCGCTCATCGGAAGCTTTTGCATGTTGCGTCGCGTGTCCGTCTTTGGTCTTGTTTCACGTTGTGACCCTACGTCGCCGCGCGCTTCGCGGCAGCATTGTCGAGGTGTTACCCGACGCGCGGCTCGCAGTTTGCTGCTCTCCTGGCGAAACGTTTCGTTAGACGGATATCATCTCGTCAACGGCAGCATTGTACGGCAGCGCGCACCCTCCTGTCATTTTATTCCCATTCGCTTCGAATGAGGGTCGGACGAAGTCAGACAACGGCAGCAGGGCTATTACCTGGGGACCTCAGGCTAATTGTTGCTTTGAACGGAGGGAAACGTAGAGAGAGCCGCGCATCGCCCGGTAACAGGGCTATGCAACGTGTAGCATGGCACCGTCCGTCCTAATTTCGCGCTAAGCCCGCACAGCACATGGGGATATCAGATATACGTGTTTAGCAAACCAGGTGTTTACGTTGTCGCGGTGATACCCGACTCACGCAGCTAAAGCTGAACGACCGGTAGACGGATATCATCTCGTCAAGTGTCTTTGACACGCGCGGCGGCTGCTACGCAGCTAAATTAGACATCAGAATATATTATATTAAATAATTTTTCGCTTTTGTTAGAGCAACCTTGCTATACGTTGCCTAGCCCAGCGCCCTGCCGCCGCGAAACGGCAGCCTCCGTCGCGAAACGAGAGCAAGCAAGACCTATAGGCAGCAGACAAGAAGTGTAGCTACCTTTACCGGGCGCGCGCTGCGCGACATGAACAATGAAGCAACAAAGACAAAAGACTGAGGTCCCCAGGCAAGACTACCTTGAAACATATAAGTATGACATTGCATTGTGTGAGCAACTGTGAACTGACAACTCAGCGTGTCGACCGGACCTGCCCACTGCCCAAATCAGAACTTCGAGTCGGCGCTGCGCTGCTTTCTCATTCTCAACAGTCCCCTCCGACAAGAAGGACTGATGACGATGTCCCCAGGTACGAGGTAACGGCTACATCAATGTTGTATGGCAGCGCGCACCCTCCCGTCATTTTATTCGCTTTGCATCGGATTACATAAACCGTAAACGGACACTTTGTACTTAAAAGGTTGGAAACCTCATTGGCAGATCAGATCAGTTAAAATTGTCTGAAAGCCTCAGTCTGTGTTGCTCTGTACTTGTATGTGGTAGAGAAAGCTACGCAGCGCCCGATAAATCAAAAATCATTTTTGATAATAGTGCACTTTGCAACTCAGCCCCTTGCTAAAAATTGTGCCTGATCCAAATCCAATCACAAAATCGCTTGGTATGAGTATTATGAACTTCAGTTTTCTACCGTTCTTTAAGTTTATTTTTTATGCCGTGAACGGATACCTACTAAAACTACATATGTGTGCGAACTCAGTAAAGCTTTACCCTTAAATCAATAATTTAATCAGTTATCAGAACATTTAACATACACAACTCAAACACGCGAATCGATACAGTCAACTCTAAAGATTTTGAATGACAAAATTGATGCAGAAATAGTCTGTTCAAAAATCAACGCATTTAATCACAAACTTAATCTACTAGAATGTTTAATCAATATCATTGCAATCTTAATAATAAATCTACTCCCAACGTGTAGTAAATCTTATTATAACTGATGGAAACCTAGTCCTTTAACTTTAAGTTTAAATATCTTATAAAAAGAATCAAATTGTGAAGAATTCACTGAAATGGAGGTTTTCTCTTTTGCAACAAAACGTGAAGTTGAACTCGATTCTCAAGAAGAAGGCTCATGCTAAGAATACTTCAATTCTCTGTACTCTACTGCATAATGTAAAATCTAACACACCCCTTGCTTGCCCCAAAATAGCCTAAATGATAAACAGGACAGCAACGCACATCTTTAAACTTAAAAAGATGCTGAAATCAGATTCCTTAGTGAAAGACTAAGCACACTGAAATCCATTCATTCCACGCTCCGACTCGAAGCGATGCACCGGGCACTGTCAGTTTCACTGTTAGTGCTGCTAGGAGTACAAATTATAAATGATACGCCACATGGACAGTGTAACCAAGGTGATACTGAGATCAGCGCGACCACGCCTTCAGCAGCACTGAAAGAAGACTGGACCAATTGAGGAACTCACTCGTCAATACAAGACTGAAGTTTATTTGTGTGAGTGTGTGACCACATCAAACTTCTCTGAAAAACCTCAACTCTTCTTCTTGTTTTTGCCAGGTGTGACGAGGTTTTTATTCACCTTCTCGGGGGTGGGCGGCGTTATGGAGACCGCCAAGTTGCCAGCTTGACCGTTAGTCTCGGGCCCCATCTCGAAGTTCCCACTGAACACTCCCGAGTCTAAGTTAGGAGTTTCTCCTTTCGGAGAGGCCGTTACGCCCTCGGTCGGTAGAACCTCCGGCTCCTTATTTGACCCCCATGACTGGGACCGATTGTGTCCTTTCTTCTTCTTTTTCTTGCCCTTCCCGAAGCTGGGGAACTTGGAGAACATCTTGGTGGAGGAGTTGGAAGTGGGCGGGGGAGGAGCGCTGGTGTTGAGTTGGTTGGAGAGCGGGTCTTCTTGTTCCTCGGTCGGAGGTAAGGTGGGAGGGGTGGGTAAACCCCAGGATTTACTGCGGCGATGTCTTTTCTTGGGGGTGGAGGAAGCGGGGGAAGGGGTGTCCAAACTGTCGGTAGGGTCTTGTGGAATACTCAGCTCCAAGTTGGGGATCTGGAGAGATATCGGGTTAATTCGAATTTATTTGAGTAGTTTGTTAATTACTTGAACGTTGGTAATTTAGTGCTTCCATGCATGGGCCGTGTCAGACGAGCACACAAAAGTTACCGCTCACATCACACGTTTCATTTAGATCAAAAATTACAGGGAGACCAGGGAGAGGTGACGGATTACAGAAGGCAGCGCTGCCTGCACGTGCACGCAGTTCACGGGTACAAATTACAGTAGACAGTGCTGCCTGCACGTGCACGCAGTCCACGGTAACAGATTACAGAAGGCAGTGCTGCCTGCACGTTTACTTTACAAAAGAATGCTGTTAAATTCCCAACAGAAATGCAAGCTCACCGGACGTGGGCAATACCATCACTGATGCGACCCTAGAACCAGTTAAATCAATGATTTAGCAGTCAGAGGCACAAACTTGTGTGACCAAGCTAACATCAAAATCTTATCCTTATGATTAAAAATCTAAATAAAGCGTTGTTCTAAAACGACTACAAATCCAAAAATCACACACGGAATCACACTTTGTTACTCACCGTTACAGTTCGGCCTCTCCTCAAGAAAACGTTCGACTTTTCCTATGGTCAGACAGAGGTTCACACACATTTACAGAAACTCTCTTCATTCAATATCACTCAAACTTCAAACAAAGAGCAACAATTTTTTGGGGGAGGGGGGGGGGGCAACTCAAAAACTTTCAAAAACTCTATATCTATTTTGGGAAGTTAAGGGTCCCTATTAAGGTTTTTAAATATAGAATTTGGACTTATTTTGGACCTTTTCTGTTGCATCATACAGTAATAACTTTAAATCTACTACGCGTTCATCACTAAATGCATCTTAGAATGATTTTCAAATGGTTTTTCGATCAAATTGGAAAAGATTAATTATTACTCTAAAATCTCTAAAAAACTCTATATCAATTTTGTGAATTTAAGGGTCCCTTTTGAGTTTTTTGATATAGAATTTTGGCTTATATTGGACTTTTTCAGTTGCATTATACAGAAACATCTTAAAATCTATTCTATGGTACTATGTTTTTACCAAAAAATTCCTCTAAGAAAAGTTTTCATATAATTATTTGATCAATTTGGGAAAATTATATCATAACTCTATAACTCCACATCTATTTTGGGAATTTAAGGGTCCCTATTGAGTCTTTTGAATTGTCCCCACCCCCCCCCCCCCTACTTTTGTAGCACACAAAAGGTCACTTTGACAGCAAACAATACACAGCAAAGGAATGAAAATCGACGATATAACTCGAGTATAAGCGAGTTATATCGTTGATTTTCATCCCTTTCATTATAATTCGACTGAATTGATGCATCAATACAGTCGAGTGTTACTGAAAATAAGTAAAATCACGGTAGTAAATAATGAATAATTATAAATAACGAATCAAGAGTAGGGATCTCCTCACCTCAGCAGAATCGTAGTAGAACTGTGACCTGGATGTCGACGTTCCTCCGCTTCCTCGCCTCGTCAGTTTCGAAAAATCGAAAAATTTCGCAACGTTCACAGACTTTTCTTCCGGTTCTGCGAGATGGTCGATAAAAATTAGATATTATTGAAACATTGATTACTTTTAATGATGTTGGGGTGCTACCATTCATACAACATAATCCAGAAGAAACGAATCCCGAAATTGCTTTTTATGCAAAGATTAACGTCAATCGTCTGTCCTATCTTCAGTTTTTGTCGCAACTACTTAATATACATTCATCAATTTGTAACAGTTACCAAAACTGCTGAGTGTTTGGAATAGATCTGTCGAAAACCTCACATTCTTGTCCTGCTCAGAGTCGGTCCCTGTGTGTCAATTTGTCGGTCTGTTAACCATGTACTGGTTCTAATCAGAATTCAAATTGTAGTAAAACTTTTAAAGCGTCATTCGTACAGTTAGATGGAAAATCTGAAACAAATTTAGATTTTCTCACCATCAGTTATGTACATTTTGTCTAAGCATTGACCCTCAGAACAGGAAACATGCGAAACGGTAGGTGAGGTCACAGACTTCCGAAATCGTCTTCTTCGCCCAGACAATTTGGCTGTGGAGTCAGTCATGTCAGTCATGTCAGTCATGTCAGTCATGTCAGTCATGTCAGTCATGTCAGTCATGTCAGTCATGTCAGTCATGTCAGTCATGTCAGTCATGTCAGTCATGTCAGACAATTTAGTCGCGCCTGTGCTAATACCAACAGCAGTACAGGCAATTATACCAGTACCAACTACAAGTACCAGCACCAAATACCAGTACCTCAATACCGGTACCAGTGCCTGGGAACCAGTACCTGACTTCCAGTACCAGTGCCTGGGAACCAGTACCTGACTTCCAGAAACAAAACTTACCCGGAGTTAGATTTCTGACACCATCTTCTCCGCAGGTGCTCGCCGAATGATTATGTCTGAAGTTACAATATGTGATAAGGTTAGCTTAAAATATGCAATTCCTTACAAACAGCACATAAAATTAAAAAAAAATTTGAATAATTGGAAGATTTGTCATACTTGCGTTTGCTGTTCTTCTTGGCCTCCGAATGGGAGGAATCAGTACTGGGTTTCTTCCTTCGAAAAACCGAGTGTTTTTCAGCCCCATACTTCTCGCTGTACCTTCTTCTAAAAACATTAAGTTTTATTTTCCAAGATTTGTGAGAAACTCAAGACCGTTATATAACAAATGTAGGTATTGCTTTGAACTAAATTTTTGTTTACCTTAATAAGACGATCTCTTTTTGTTCGATTCCCATCAAAACGTTGCAAGAATGAAACAAAGAGTTTCACCGTATTAATAGAGGTTAGCTTTCTTGATGGGGAGACGGAATTCTTTTCTATAATGTAAGAGGTGACAGCGATTGACCAATGAGAAGCTAGAAGTAACCGATAAATGTCGAGAACAACTGTGACATATTGCAACATGTTGTAATACAATGCTACAACATGTTACAAAATGTTACAACATTCCGGACCCACTTCAACAACACTAATAGATACTTACTGATACTCATGCGATGTTGTTGGAGGATCCTTTAGATTGTTGGTGGGGTTGGTGGCTACCGACCAACCTCTGACCGGGTCTTGAGGGGCGACGTTACTTCGCAGTGCTGATGTACCTTCAAGCAGCAACTAGGGGCAATGTTACCGTTAGTAATCAAGTTAACTAAGTAACAGGGGCTCACTCGGCGGAATTTGGCTTCGTAAGTACAGAAAGTATTACGTAGACCACTCCCCAAAGGTGCTTTAATGAGGCAAAAACCCTATTTAGATACTAGACCCTGAATAAACCCTGTGCCTCACAGATCCACACTCACTCTCTTTTAGATGTAAACAGAAACTTAAACACACACACGCACTCAGAGCACGAACGCACGCACGCACGCACGCACGCACGCATACACGGACGCAACAGGCACGCCACACGGACGCACGGACGCACGGACGCACACACACACACACACACACACACACACACACGACACA
>JH155412.1:91719-107689 GCA_000226015.1 Mnemiopsis leidyi | reverse complement strand
CGTAACCTACGAACCTACGACTAACTACCACGTACACTACGACTACGACTACGACACACACACGACACACACACACACACACACACACACACACACACACACACACACACACACACACACACACACACACACACACACACACACACACACACACACACACACACACACACACACACTCTTTCTCACAGCTAGCTCGGTGATTTCTTCTCCCTGAGATTTACACTTTCGGATTAACATTTCCACCCCCTCCTTCACCCTTCGTCGCATAACAGCAGTGCGAGGTACCTTGCGCGCACAAGAACTGGTCCTGCGCGCACACGGGCTGCTCCTGCAACCCAACCCCTCAACTGGAGACAGCGCTCGGGTGTGGCTATCGAGTACTATACTCAAACACTCCTGAAGTATAGTACCTCGGTATTTTTCTAGCAACTTTTCACCATCATATTTACCCAGTAGTAGTAGTAACAACTTAGTAACAACCTGGTAACCTGGTATTCTGGTAACAACTTAGAAACTTGGTGACAATTCAGTAACTCTGTCACAACCAAGTAACCTAAACCAGAACGCTTTCGGCATTCTGTATAAATTATTGTTTCCTCAATTATGAGAACTGATTGTAGGTTGTAGGGCATAATAAAGACCTATTATGTGATATCAGTTTTGCCCTTACTTTGGTTAAATCTAGAGATCACGTTGGTATTATGAAATATTGGGCGTTAGAAAACAGTTTCAGTTGTTGTTTTTCGTCATCGTTACGTCAAACTAGAAAGTAAGTAAATCAATAACGAAGCATATATACCATGTGTTACAATACAGATACAAAATTTAAGTATTTTCTATTCTTTGATTCGATCTAATGGTTGATTTCTTGAAGAACTGTCGTTGACTAGATAATTGTAAGCATGTCAAAAGTTTCAAAATGGCCAGAGAAAAGATTAAGATGAAACAAAACCATTAGCAAAATAAATAGCCACAATGCATTAGGCCAATCATTAACTACTATTTATAGAGAGAACTCAAAATTCTCGATATCATAATCGTAGTCGTTCCTCGGGTTTTATTTCACCTTCGCCCCCTTTTTTTCATCAAACAATCAAAAGTTTTCACTTTTGGGGGATGGGGCCAACCCGATTTTGTTATTATTTTTCCGATACCGACTCGTGCAAAATCGACCTTTATTTTGAGAAATTGAAGAAGTTTTTTTCGCCGATATCTTTATCCCTGATCATTTATAACAAAGGTTGCTTCAAAAGTTTTTTAGATAAATGTGGTCTTCATTTTAAGGGCCTTTTTAACAACCTTTCTGTCCCAAAATAACCTTTTCTATCGAAATCTGGTTGCCACCGGCACATCCCATTTTAGTGACACTCTTTTGCCTACCTGTTCAAAATTCTTATTAAGAGTAATGTAATAACTCAGTTAAATTTTTGAATTGTAAAATGCCCATGCGTAGGAAAATTAATTTTACAAATAAGATGTTGATCTGTAGACAGAGTCAGGGGAGATCATTAACGATCAGTGAATTCAACATCCAAAAGTGCTCTGTCGCTTCAGGAGAAACGCGATAAATAATCTAAATAATCTAAATTATCGACTACGTGTAAAAATTTTCCACTGGAAAAACTTAAGCTAGTCCCCAATAAGTAGAATTGTATCTGTGAATTTAGTGCCCGCAGTATCACAGTGTGCCCAGAGGCTGCAAAAAGGCACTGTCATAATGTAGATGATATATTTGTAATATTTACTGAATTAACCTAAATAACCAGAAACCGTGTTCACATCTGACTAACAACATTACATTGAAGCGACATCAATCACACAAGGATGAACTGGGGATTGACTTTGACGCTAACGGTGTTGATAATATCTGTGGCCTATCTTGAGGCCATGCCCGACTTCAAAGGTTGGGGAGGCAAGGAAAAGAAAAATGGAAAGGGAGGCGGATCTCGTCAGGGGAAGGGGCCAAAGTTTGGTGGTAATAAGGGACAACAACCTAGTGCGGGAAAAGGACCGGAAGGCATGCGTGGGGGCCCGCCAAAGCATGAAAGCAATAAGAACAACGAAAATCCGAAAGGAAATACCAAACCGATAGTAGAAGAAACACAAAAGCAAGAGATTCAGCCGGCCACGTTTAAGAATGCTGGCGCAAGAATGATTGGCCCAGCAACGCATGTTACTTCAGGCGAAGTAAAGAACGAAGGCAAGAATGAGCTGGAGTCGGGAAATGTCGGCGAAGTACAGGCTGAGGAGACACAACTAACCTTGCATGGATCTGGGAATGGATATGAAAATGAGTATACAGTTGAGTTGCACATGGAAACGGAAGAGATACCAGAAAATGAAAATGAAGATAAAGAGGACGAACCTGAGTATAAAGATGAGGATGAGGACAAAGTGATTGAAGAAGTTGCCGAGGAAATCATTAATATAGCAACTGAAAATGTAAAGCAAGCTCAAGAGGAAACCTCGGTTCACCTTGAAGATTTAAAAGAACTTTTGGATGTCCTTCAGATGGCCGGAGGTTTACTTGGAGAAGGAAGCGATACAAAAGCTTGGGTTTGTCAATCCCTGGAAGATCTTGAGGCTCCCCAACTTTTGAAGGGGATTATGAGAAGCAACCTAAAGGAGGTTAGGGATATCAAAAGAAAAATGAAGCGTTTTAAAGACTTTCACCTGGAGGGTGGATTTGGATTGGGGAGTGCATTAGGGGTAGAGGATATTGAGGAGCGGATATGGGGGAGTGGATATGGATTAGGGGGTGGATTGGGAAGTGGTTTGGGAAGTGGTCATGGATTGTGGGGTGATTCTGGATTGGGGAGTGGAATTGACTGGGAATATGATCATTTCGAAGATGAAATCAGTTCCGGATATAATTACGATGATGTTGAATATCATGGCGATGAAAATTCACATGATGCAGAATCTGAAAACCATTATGAAGATTTGTATGAGGACTCTATCAACAACGGTAATCAATATAACGACATTTCTTTCGCAGTTTCAGCTTCATTTCAGTAAATTAAACTTAAAAATAAACAAACTATTTTAATTTGAGAAATTTTAATCAATTACATTTCAAGCATATTAATTCGAATTAGGGATTCTTCAATCCAATATTTCACTCATGGATTATTTCAGAGGAGCACGAAGGCGATCATTACTCAGGCGGTCTTATCGGAGAAATGACTCCTGAAGTAGAATCTGATTACTGGGATGATGCTTGGGGTCATGAAGATGTCGTAGATCATGGTGATTTCGGAGATTACAGTGATGCCTTGGAACATGGGGATGTCGTAGAACACATTGACCACGATGCAGGATCTGAAGATGATCACGAGTCCTTCGATGAACACGACATCATGAACGGTAATCTATATCACGGCAATTCTCACGCAATTAGCATTTCATTTCAGTTAGATGAACTATTAAAAAAGTAAGAGATATCGAAAAGATTTAAACTTATCTGTTATCGTTTAACTGCTATACATCAAGGTGAACTTAAAAAAGAATCATAAGAATTTGGATAAAGTAACTATTCTATTCATGAATTTCAACAGGTGAGCAAGAATACGGTCACTACTCAGAAAGAAAGCGAAGGGAAGTTCTATCTAAAAAGTTTATCAGGGGCAAGCGTTCTAGTCACCATGTCCTAAATGAAGGTGAGACACAGAGTCAAAAATGACAAAATGACAAAAGCACATTTAAACACAATTCTCGATCTGTTTGCAATTTGTCAATTCTTGCAGATATCTAATGCTGTAAATTTAACATTAGTTATCTTTCCCAAGACGTGGAGCGTTTGAGTTCACTTTAAACTCTATCAATAATAATTTTAATGTTTAATTTCCTCAATCCAACTAGACGAGTCTGAAGAAGAGGCCGGTTTAGACGCCGGGGACATGGCAACAGTCCAGAAAGTTCTCACCAGACATCTGTACTACGGGTTTATCGCTAAATACTGCAACATGAAAATGCATTAAAGCTGCTTATCATGTACTGATGGATCTTATGTGCTGAATTTCAAATATTCTAATATTACGAAACGTAGCACACCCCTCCCAAATTTGATAAAAAGTGGAAGGTACAGTCGCGAATTTTACATCTTGCTGATGTGTTAGAATGACTGATAATGCTAAATTTAGATTTCTTAAACGGACCTCGGATCACTTTATGTATTTCGCTATTGCAACTTTGCTTTTGTGATGTTCCAACAAATTTTCAATGCATTTTAAAACCATAGCTTTGTATTATTTGTTGAAAAACATGTTTCAGACTCACGCTTAGCTTTTTGCTTAAGCTGCAAAGGAAATAAAGTGATTACCAAATCATTCATTAGAAGCTCATGTAGAATTACAAACATTTGCAATAAAAGAGTTAAATCCAATATATTTGAGGAGTTACAGACAAGAACGTGAGTAAAATGTAACAATGTTACTTAAGTGGCTCAACAAACCTGGACATATTTCTTGGTGTCACCGTTTGAGTCTTCCATGCCAGAATTGGGATAGTGGAATATGTGCTTGAAATCTTGAGGTTCACTGATATCAACACTGTTCATCTTTTTCGTTATCTTTCTTTTACTGAGTGGTTAAGTAAATTAGCTAGTGTTACGATATAGTCACTAAAATGACAGTGCAGCACGAAAAACAGAATTGTTCAAAACAAGCAATCAGAAAACCAGGGGTCACGAAAGAGAGGAATGTTAGGTGGTTGGGCTAGACAGTGACACACGCAATATATGTAGTGTATACTTCGTAACTATGTCATCTTTAATGTATTTAAACTATGTCATCTTTAATGTATTTAATTTGTAGTGCTGAAAAAGAGAGGAATGTTACACATACCACGGGTGGGGCGTGGTGGCCACGTGGTTTGTTTCGAGGCCAGTCTTCCTGGAACTTATCATTACCATGCAAAGTTCCAGAACTACTTTATTTAACTCCTGAGAAGCAGATCCGTCATTAAATGAAACAGTTTTGTTGTGTGAAGTAATACATGAACGGTGCAATACTAGCATGAATACTGCAAAATTATCATTCTTTAACACATATCTTGGGCCTTTGTTATTAAAATAACAACTTAGAAAAGAAAATATGATTTAATATATAACCTGTTGTTCGAGACTAAGGTTAGCTTTTTCTTGTTGTAGAGTGTTGGCCTTTTCCTGAATTTCTTGCTGCTTTTTGTTCACCTAGTAGAAGAAATATTGTTACAACATAATAGAACTTTTATTGGAGCCAGTTCTAGAAGTACTTAAACAGATGATTTTGACCAAACTTTCAAGGCAAAATAACATGAACCAATCTCATTCAGAGAAATTGGATGTAGCTTTTCATTATTTTCAAAGTAGCATTGAAAAGTTCTAGTCATTTGCCGTCATCTTCACGTTTACTGTGCGAGGGTGAGGCCCCAGACCCTGACCTCCTCTTCGCGCTGGTAGAGCTTGTCTTCCTTCTCCTGGATATCCCGATAGATCATATCCAGTTCGTCCTGCCACTCCAGCCGCAACGTACTGAAGTCGCTGTCGCCCAGGTTAACAAACTCCGTCTGACTGATCTCCTCTAGCGTTGTGCAGATACTGGTGAAGGCTGGTCGCTGTTTGCGGTCGTACTGCCAGATCGCTGGTAAGGCGGGACTTTCAATTTTGTATATATTATTTGGGACATTAAATTTAGAAAAGTAGGTGTTTTCATCTCGTGTATTAGA
This sequence comes from Mnemiopsis leidyi, assembly GCA_000226015.1. Classification (NCBI taxonomy): domain Eukaryota; kingdom Metazoa; phylum Ctenophora; class Tentaculata; order Lobata; family Bolinopsidae; genus Mnemiopsis; species Mnemiopsis leidyi. The sequence goes on along the minus strand of JH155412.1, from coordinate 101,983 downwards.
AAAGTCGTTAAACAATTATAACCATTCTTTCAGGAAGTCTGAAGTTTTAGTGTAAAATTTCACAATATACGATTTTGATAAGGCCAGATTTAGTAGATAGGACAGATATAGTATAAAATATTCAGCTCACATGTGAGGAGGTCTTTAATATCAGCAGGACAAGATTCAGGAATGGGAAGGGTCATCTTGCCGGCAGCCAACTTGTACTGAACAGCCAGATCCTCGAACTTGGAGAAGGGAACTTCTCCAGTCAACATCTCCCACACTACAACACCAAAACTAGAAGGAGGAGGGCGTGTGTTACAGACTATGTTTACTGACATGCCATGGAATGGTGGAAAATTTTATAGGGTTAAATGTTAATCAATGCTAAATGTTAAATGTTAAACAATTCATTCGCACAATTTCTCTAAATGTTTCAGGGGGTTGTTAGTTATAATGTTATGTAGAGAATGTCAAGTGGGTGTAAAGAATGTAAAGAAGGATAGTCGAACTACCTCCAAACGTCACTAGCTGTGCTGTACTGAGAATCTCGCAAAACTTCGGGGCTCATCCATCGGAAGGTGCCCATTTTGCTAAGGTTTGCTGTTTTTTCTGTGTGTCGCGCCATTCCGAAATCTGAGCAGAAGTTTTAGGGTAATAAATAGATCTGGTTGTTACCTAATTTACAAATGATGTTTGTGAGATATTTAGAGATAAAACTCACCAGTAATTTTGATTGTATTCTCCATGAGGTTTGTACTTCTTAGATCAGTTGCCAGAAGAACTGAAAATATATCGTGCTAATAACACAAATTGATGACGTAGCAAGGAGTCCACAAAGCTAGCTTTCAAAACGGGCGTGCGCGCGGACCTCATAACTTATTTGTCAGAAAACTAGCAAGCGCCTCGTAAAACTACTAGCACATTCTACGCTTGAACTGCAGCCAGCGGGAATGTAATATGCTTACACTTGAGGAAACATTGCATAACGAAAGTAAGAGTCTTTCGATCTGACATATTTTTAGAACGATCTGGATGCGGTTTGATATTTTGCAGACAAAGAATATCATGCCATGGCCTGAGTTTGTGGCTCCTGCAACTGTCGTGTTATAGAATTTCCGGGGTACATATGCAGTCACGCGACCTCCACTTAATTTTCTTTACGTCAGCTTCTGCTTAATTGATTATGTATGCAGTAACTGACCAGGAAAAGGAATTTTGCTCCGAGAACAGATACTGTCTAGAAAGTCTAGAAAGTCGCCACAAAATATAGAATTGCCGACGCCTCACTTCCGGCTGCATTAGACAAGTGTTGTAGTTACTAGTTCTCTGATGAGCCCTGCACGATCCAAATTGTGACACAAGATTCGAGTGGGGTGAAATATGCTTTGAGGGCGCTTAAACATTCAGAAAATTCAGCGAATTTGTATCACTTCAACCATAATCAATCGTCGTTTCCGATTGGACTAAGAAACAGCGATAATCTAATCGCGCCAAACAGACGAAAAAGTTTATTGAGGACAGTTATTAGTTCTATTTCACCTGAGATAGAATAATCACGACTACACCTGAGATAGAATAATCAAGAGCCGTAAAGAATTTCAAGAGCTTCAGTGTAGATAAGCGCTCATTACCAACAAGCTAGACTTTTCCTTATCAATTAGTTAACAGATCTATCTACTGCAGCTCATGTCAACTCTACAATGTTAAAAAACATACAAGTGTATTCTACACTGTGCTTTAAACTGTTTGACTTACTATTTCCACTTTTCAAGTCGCGATGAATGACCTTCTTTGAGTGAATATACGCCATTCCGTTGGCTAGCTGCTTAGACCAGTTCACAATGACGTCTGAAGAATTTTATCGGGATCAAAATTCATAATTTATCAGACATACTCGATTGTCAGCACTATGTCACGTAGAAAACTTTTACAAGATATAAAAACAAAGTGTTATCATTCAGTAAGTTTATCAGACTTTAAAGCAAAAAGTCGAGTTAACATGTATTGTGTCGAGTAAAGAAGTGTAAATGACAACATCAGAGCAAGTTGTGGAAGATACGTAGCGGTATCAAGCATACTTACTTGCAGGCAGACCAAACTGTTTTAGCACGTCGTACAGAGAACCGCCGTACGCAAACTCTAAAACGAGACACAACTTCTGTGGGGGTCTTATACACACCTGAATTTGGAGGGTTCGGATTTAGATGTTGTGAAACTGAAGAGAACATGCTAAATGAGAGCTGAGATAGTTGAAAAAAGTCAAATTGATTATCCAAGAATACAGTTATGGAAACTATCTCTAGCTGGAAGTAAAAAAATTGATACAGGAAATTGTCTAATAAGTATCGTCATAGTAACAAAATGATGATTAGATCAGCTCGTTACGACGAGATACAAGTTGACCTACCCCGTACAAGGACGTGATATTATCGTGCTGTAAGTCATGTATCGTGTGTGCTTCTAACAAAAACTCCTGATACACATCTGCCTCGAAGTTACCGAATATTTCTCGTGCTTCCTTCACCGCAACCTGAACAATAACTTTCATGTGAATTTAAAGTTATTTAGTAATTTATCTAAGTCACGTGTGGCGTACTAAATTGGTTTCTTAAATGTCAGCTTTAAGTTCCTATATGTTATGGCTCAATGATTTAGGTATTTATTTGACGCATTATCACCCGCCCTGCACGGATCCATATTCATTCAACAATTTAAGGATGGACCAGCACCTTATTCAACTAGAATAATTCTCTTTCACCAGGATATTGATTCTTATTTTGATGATATATTTAATATCTCATATAATTTAAAACATTTCACCACAATTTTATATGATGTGCTAAAAAAGAACTTTAAACGTTAGAGTCCAGTTAAGTGAGCGTTAACCTAACAATGCAGTTCTTCTCCTTGCATCTCACACAACCCCGTCGACGGAAATTCGATAATCGATAATTGCTGCACACATTCCATACATAGCAGCAATCTAGTGGTCGTGTTCCCAAGAAAGTATCAACTATCATTCCGGGAAATATCAACGTCAAACTTTCTCTAATCGACTTTTTAAGATAGCCCAGTTAATTGGAGACAAGCAAGGTCCATGTTCTCCAATAAAATTATGCACAACATACTGAAGATGACTGGTATGTAGACTGAGGATGAGTTGTAAACACTAATGGAGGCCGTGCAAATATGTGCATTCCTTTAGAGACGGTGTAAATATGTGCATTCTAGTTATTTTTGTCCCTAGGGAGCGAAAACACAAATTCCACACTTTCATAGCTGTAAAAGAATACATCCTACTGCTCCAACCAGCTCCAAAACGTGCTTCAGAAAAATTAAACTGATTTGAATACTTAAGATTCCATGCATTATCATACCAAAAAACCCAGGTAATCGTATAAACCCAAGATCTCAAGTAACCATGGTAATCAAGGTCTTTGGTGACCATGGTAACCAAAACTCCAGAATTACCTCTTTGCCGTTGTAGGTCCCCTTGTAGATTTTCCCGAAGCCTCCGTAACCCACGACCTCCCCGATCTGGATATCATTAACCTCGATATTCTGTATGTTGTGTTCTTCCACAAAGTTGTGCGGGAACACTCCTGAAATTTTACAACACGTTAGAGCTGCCACAACATGATATGTGTTTGATAAGTGGTTTATTGTTGGGGTTCTATTTCATTTTGTATTCTTAACTTCTGAATTTCCTTTAAATTTTCCTACTATTCTGTTACAGCCCACAAAAATGACAACTAAATTTGCTGCTGTACAAAGTTACAACACCACCTTATACCCGTTATATCTAACTGTTTTACAACCCAGCTCTGCAGTGCGTGTTGGAGAACATTAACACGTCTTATCCCACTTCATGTGTTAATTCTCCCCAAACCATTAACCGTGAACTTAGACGTGTTTTATCTGCATACTCCCCTAACATGACGTATTTAACTACATTTGTATCTGTTATTGTGATATTTATTGGTATTACTTCAGGTTAAAGATACGAATATTGTCACACTGGAATTACCGCAGAAACCACATTTTAATCAAACTGTGTTTACTGCTTCAGTAATCTGCTGGTATGCAAACTGGACTAAATAATTAATTAACTTTTTGATAATCAATAGACTGGGTGGTGCAAAAATTGTAAAAGAAATTTTTGCAATCTGGATGGCAGCCAGACTCCAGAGGACTGCAACAACTCTGACATGATGTAATGATTATTTCAGGATTAACAAATATGAATGTGCGACAAAGTAAATCGTCACGACAAAGGTACACTTACATTCTGCACTGTACACGTGCCGCATACAAACGGTGGCATCAAGCTAGCTAGAAGTTTAACTTACCAACGAAAGGAGTTGCTTTAGAGTTGTCAGCATGCTTGTAAATCTGTCCTATCCACCATCCTTCGTCACCACTTAGCAGGGGATCTTTCGAGAATATCTGAACCTAAAAGTTTGTTGGTTAACTTTGATTCAGCAGTAGACTTAAATAAACCAGTTAACTTTGATACATTATTAAACTTTTACAGTTTTTTAAACTTAGACACTTTATTGAACTTTAATTTTATTCGTTGAAGACGGCGGGGAAAATTTACCGATCCTACAATAACTAACTTACAGTATGTATAAAACAGATAGAACATAGTAAGGCTATGTAACTATACTTATTTCCTACACTTCCTCTGCCCACATTAAACATAACACAACCGTACGTGACTTTTCAACCCTGTTTAACTAACACTGCAACCCTCCAAGCCACATACTTAGGAATCCAGCTGTGTAGTGAAAGTTACATCCTAACTGTAAGTTACTGCAATTAAGTCCGGATAGAATCCGACGATTAGTGCTTCAGTGTATACATAACGAGTGCATAATATGTAGCCTTGTGTGACTTGAGTTCGAGCGGGAAATACAGGTCATCTTCCCGCCAGAAATCCTGTCGTATACTGTTTACATGAAATGTCAGGGACGATGTAAATTTCGTGAAATTCGATACTTTTTGATAGTTCTCGAAGTTTTGGACAGCAGAATGCAGTTTGGGTATGAAGAACTTAAGAAATTGTTGGTTTCAAGGGTCATTCAGTGCACTATGGGATGGAACAACTAACTGACTTTTTCCTTCATCGTGCCAGTCCTCAGTACTTAGATTTGAACTTAACTCTTTTTTTGCAGTTGTATATGTCATTTCGACTGAATATTGTAAAGCTGAGGAGTGAGAACAGAATAAATTATAGTAGCATTTTTAATTTAATTACCCTTAAACAGCACTTAAAAGAAAGGATATGTACTTGTTCATAGTTCACCATAATTCCAACTTCCACGCAGTACATATCCAATACAAGTTTAACAGACAACACTTAAAATTACCTCCCACTAAGTTAACTCCCACTCGAATACCCTTATATTCGCGACTTTTTAGATAAATGCCCTAAATTTAGATGAGGTCATGGAAGCCAATTTTCACAAATACCTTAAAATCAAATTGTTTATTAAGTTATTTATCTACCACATCTCACAATCGAATTGAACACCAATCGAGATGCCAAGGTCCTCGCAATATAATGTCATGTGTGGTTCGAATTTTTGTATTTAGTGGCCCAGAAGACTGGAAACTGAGTTTGTAAAATCATTAATTCATTCTTAACATTCCTTCTAAATGAGGTTACCGATTATTTTTAGAAAAACATTAAATCATGGTCAAAGTATAGAACATGTTGTGAGATAAACAATGTTGTTCACAACGTTCAAGTATCTCTAAATGGCAGCATTATATGCCCAAAACTGTTATCTCGATTAAAGCGATGTCTTTATACAAGTCTAGATTCAGATAAAATCATTATACAAGTCTAGATTCAGATAAAATCGTTTAAAGTAGACTTCCAGAAGTAATCTTGGTGCTAATTTGAAAGAGACTTTGATTCTTACAAGTACCCTAATTAAAAATTATCTGCATAAACGCACATTAAATCATCACAATGTCATCGCAAAAACGATTTATTTTCAATATATAAATTCTTCCCAGGCACCAGCAAATTTTTCATTCTTGGAAACAATTCATCGTCCGGGTTTTCTGGGACCTCTCACCAATATATTCTCAATTATTTTGCTTATTTGAAGAAAGTAACTTAAATATAAACCATTGAGATGAGGCAAATTCCGGAATTTGATTCATCAGAATTGAAAATAAAACAATTGTCGACAAGTTTCTACAAATCTTACCTTATCTCCCTTTCTTAAACTGAGCTCGTCCTTGTTGTTAGAACGGTAATTATGTATCGCAGTTGCGAGTTGAGGCGCTTTTATCAGAGTCATCTTGTCTGGTCATTCTGGGGTTCTCTTAGACATGGAGCTAGATATGTTAGAATGTGTTAGAGTGATCATTCTGGGGTTCTCTTAGACATGGAGCTAGATATGTTAGAATGTGTTAGAGTGATCATTCTGGGGTTCTCTTAGACACGGAGCTGAATACGTTAAAATGTATTAGAGTATGTTACGAAGTAAAAATATCTTAGAGTTTCGTATGTTAGAATATATTAGAGTATGTTAAAGCATGTTGAAATTTGAAGACATTGTTTAGTCACAAACGGGCGCATTGCTTTTACATTTCCAGGGAAGGATCTATGTTTTCTAGTTGTTTTTGCGGTTACGTTAGGTATATCGATATAAAACATCAAAGTTAAATTAGAAGCCGGACATTTTCCTCTCAGTGTGGAGGAACTATCAGTACCGACCTTAAATAGCTGTGTAATGAGTACTATGTTGGATAATCTGTCGAGTAAGAGGACCTGGAAAACTTTCAAGTGCAAACGAAGCGTGCAGAGTGTGCTATTGGATTTTATGGAATACAATATATATGTACATTGTATACTGTACAATGCACATATTTGGTTGATAACAACATTAAAATATTTCTAAGTCAGTGTACAATTAGGTGACGTTTCACACACAATTTGGAAGACAAACAGATACACTAACGAAGGGAATTAAGTTGTCCACTTCTTAATCACAAACAAACAAATTATACAAACACAAACGAGTAAGGTTTATCGATTAATCAAGAGGCTTGGAGATCAGTATAGACTTTTAAAGCCAGCAATTAAAGTTTCGATAATGATAACAAATGTAGCTGCTGCACGACACAGATTATCTATGTAAAATACTGTAGTAGAAACAGAAACACATACCAAATTTAATGAATAAAATCCGGGTGAAGTTGTAATAACCAGATATAGCAGCAACAAAAATTAATGCTTTAGTGGTACCAAACGTACAAATATACAAACAAACATACATACAAACCTACAAACATACAACAAAATAATACAGAACTAACTGAAACATACAGACAAACACACCGACATATACAAGATACAGATTCTGAAGAAAAGTAAAGTTAATTGTTGCAGCTGGTATCTGACGAGGAGAATGACATTGAGGGTGGAACAGAAAACAATAACAATAAGCCAACTAATAGACAAATTACCGATTTGGCAAGCACACGGCGTACACACAAACACATATACATATTACACAAGAGACTGTGTGTGTTGTGACGTTGAGATGAGAAAATGTGTGGACAGCGGAAAGTAATCAGAGACGTTGATAATAATAATCAACGTGTTTTCAATCTGGGCAGGGCAAATAATTGGTGATCAAATATTGGGTCATTTTAGAGACGGAGTGACAGTCACTTGTTGTGTAATGGCTGGGTATGGATTAACATTGATGTAGGCAGATTCCGGAATAATGGATCACTTATGACATGGATGCTTGCTTGATAATACCCACCCACAATGCGACTGTTAACTTACGTTAATATAACTTATCGTAGCATAACAGGCGACCTAAGCTAGTGCAAATTTACGTATTATAGCTGATTAGGTACAGTCAGGTATTCAGAGTTAAATAACGTATATTTTTAACAGTTTAAGTTTAAAGAGCGTACATTTTTACAGTTCATATAACGAAGACTTATGTTTTATACGACACAGACTGGCTGAATGAGTTAAATATTTGTCATTAATAATGACTCATTATAAAGAGGAATGTTTGGTACGTGAGTTAGAAACTTGGTAGTATTCACTACAGTGTACAGTGTACTGCAGTGTACAGTACACAGCTGATAAGTTTATTTTAGTACACCTGGACTAGCAGGTCTTACCGAGATATTGTTGACAGATCCAAGTGTGTACAAGTGTGTATTGGAGTATCTCTCTGGTTACTGTTACTACATAGTTACATGTGTGCAAGTATTGGAGTATCTTTCTACAGTTGCTATGGTTACAGTTACAATATAGCTTTAGTAGTTATTGTGGTTACAGTTACTACATAGCAACAGTTACATGGTTACAGTTACAATATAGCTTTAGTAGTTATTGTGGTTACAGTTACTACATAGCAACAGTTACATGGTTACAGTTACAATATAGCTTTAGTAGTTATTGTGATTACAGTTACTGTTACAGTTGCTATGGTAATTTAGTTACTACATAGCTATATAGCGAAGGTTACTTGAATAGTTGCTACTTAAGCCGCTTATTTAAAAAGATAATTCACTACTTCACAGTGCCCTTAACTTCATCACATTTACGACAAACAAGCCAACGCGTCGTTACAATATCTAGAACTATAATTTTCTTGCATTGGTCCTGTTCCTGCGTCACATAAGATCATACAGCTACAATGTACCGAGATGACCTCACCCCAATCAAAATGAACACCAATAAAATGTGACAATTGTTCAATAAACGTTCATTGTTTTTAAAATCTGACGTGAGAGTGAAGCAAACGTGTCACAGTGACGTGTAAGCTATGCGCCAGATCTGGTAACCATGACGACACGTTAATTACAACTTAACGTGTAATTACTGGTAACCATGACGACACGTTAATTACAACTTAACGTGTAATTACTGGTAACCATGACGACACGTTAATTACAGTCACGTGTAGTTACTGGTAACCATGAAGACACGTTAATTACAGTCACGTGTAATAATATACGGTAATAACACTATTGGTAGTGCAATTACCATATTAATACCACGAGCTTGCGAGTGGTATTAATGCAATAAATTCACGAGCTTGCGAGTGGATTTATTGAAGTAATTTCACGAGCTTGCGAGTGGAATTACGTATGGTAATTGCAATACCAATAGTGGTATTACTGTATTATTCAACTGCGTTGTTAATAACAGCTGGGGTAAAATGAAAAATTTCAAGTTAATATCTCAAGCTCTCAAGAATTGAAAGAGGAAAAGTAAAGCGAAATCAACTTCAAGCATTTTACTAGTTTAGTCCACGTAAGGCACAGTTTTGCCCAATTGTTCACTTATCCAAACCGTTAAATATCAGGAAAATTATCAAACATTTGAGAGCCCCCTATCTTACTGATGATTTGCAAACGATAAGGTGAATGGTTTACTTAACCCAGCCCGAATATAGTGAGAGCCTAGAGCCCCGCAACCAATAGGTAACCATGTCTACACTCTACTGTCACGTGTCATCTCCCTACCAATTACAGGGAAGGAGCCCTGAGGGTCGGAGCATAGAGGCGCCTGTTAATGTGTCGGCAGTTCAAGTTATCTGTTCTTTGATTTTAGTATCTGTTTGGTTTGAAAACAGAGGGCCGTATTTTGATGACGTCGTTATGTGTGCTTGTCGTTACTGGAAATATTAATAGGACGCCGACGTAGTTAGCATATCTTAAGATATCCTGCTTAAAGTTTTGCTGTAAGTCCATAGACATAGCTTTTGAAAACTAGCTAGTATACGTGATTTTGGCTAGGAAAAATTGTTCCTCACAGATCAGGCTTATCCAGTACAAATGCGTGATATGGCTATTTCTCTTCCAATTCTTGAAGTAGAGATATTTACTTGACTTTTTTGTCACCCCATCGAACCCTTTTGTCAACAAAAAGGTGGGCGAATCACATTTAGAATTACCTATATTGGGACTCTAGGGCCTTAAAAGACCTAAAAATGCAGAAATTTTCACAGAAAATTGGCCTGAATGTGATTTGACTTAAGGGGGAATTGTAAAAATTTAGCTAGACCAACGGACTGTACGGAAACCTAAAGCACCCTAATGGGCATCAATTGCACCACTTATTTTTTGATTCTAAGATGACACATTTTTAAAAATCGCAAAAAGAAAATTTTTCCGAGAATTTTGAAATTTTTGGAAATTTACATTGCATGAATAAAACTCAGCCGTTTCTAATTGAATCATGCTGAAAATTTGCACGAATTTTATTTATACCTTTGTTAAGCAG
>JH155412.1:60995-71388 GCA_000226015.1 Mnemiopsis leidyi | reverse complement strand
TTTCTCCACTCAGACCTATTTCTGGCAATCATACGGATCATTTCTAGATCCTCTACTGATTTAAGATTGATATCAAATCTTTTAAATCATCTTGAATTGTACTTAATAAGTTAATGCGTGGTCTGCCACGTCTTCCACAGTAAAAATCACCAGATGTTACGGCAAATCTCAGTGCTAAAACTGGTGGACAGTTGTCATCCATTCGAAGAACATGTCCAAAAAAGTCCATCTTGCTTTTCTTACTCGCTCCGTGATTGGAACAGTGTTGCAACGCTGATAAAGATCTCTGTTGGTAATACTTCCTGTTGGCCATTTGATGTTTAAAATGGTGCAAAGGTGCTTTCTCACACATGTGTCAAGTTTGTTTAGGACATACTTAGGTGCACTCCAACAAGCACAGTTGTACAATAGGACTGACACAACTTGGGCCTCGTAAACAATAAGTTTTTTAGCCAAAGGAATCTTAGATTTCTCTAACCAAACCTTTTTGTATATTTGAAAGGCCGAGTTGGCTAGGACAATCCTACCGAGCAAAGTAGCGAACCAAGTGATTACCTAGATCTCCATGGTTCATTGTCCTTCAGAGGTTTACCGTCAAGGTCGAGCTCATCTTTCGAAGCTAAAAACAAGTGAACAAATTCAGTTTTGCTTTCGTTGACGTTCAGGCCCCACTCACTTAAAACTTCAATACACACAGGCAGAAGCTTACGGGCGATAATCTTAATGCATATAGTTATGTAGGTCAAAATATGAATCTGGTAACATGAGGTTAAGTCCGGTCCTTTTGGTATCCATTAACCTGCTAAAACCACCTTTCATGGCAGTTAGGGAGTTCCGGAGAGTAAAAATTGTGAATTTTTATAAATTGGATCTCAATTTAATCAGATACTATTGATCTGTTTTAACTACAGATAACTTTGTGTATTGTTTTATTGTTTTCTAATTTATGAGTCTATGTGTATAAATTGCATTTTTATAATTATTAACCTATAATTTTATTGTTTATAAAGAGTTCTGTACATAGTTCTGTACGTAAATTGCTGTATTGACATGTAATATTTTCATTTTTCTAAGTGAAAAATACTTTGTGAGCTGATATTTGAACTATATTGGATCTTACCCAGATCCGCCAATCCTAGGGGAGTGCTATAAGGGCATTTACCTATGCAATCCTCTTCGGTCGACTCAGCCGAATGACCGGAAACCGTGATTGAGATTTGAGGGTTAAATGAGGAGGGATGAAGGTCTCCGTTAAAAGATCTAGAATCTTCCAGGAGCTTCTTAAATATAACTGTAAAAGTCAGGGTGCTGTTGTATCAAAAGATCATTTTCCAGGAGTCATTAGCTTAAAACTTTCTAAAATAACAGTTATGGCCAGTATGTTCTTGTGGGTTATCAATATTCTATATCAATGTTTCAAGTTCAAAAAGAAAATGCCTGGGATATCAATGGTTGTATGTGATACAACAGTGGTCCCTTGGTGTTAAACTATCAGGTTTATCAGCTTTGCAGCATCTTTGCTTCGTGCAGGAACACTAAGCTTTATCTTTTAAGCCTTAGGGTCGCTTTTTTCTTGCTCTAACCAGAGCCCTTTAGCACGTGTCGGGCGCGCCACCAGAGGTGGCTGATGTAGCAGCCGCGGGCCGAAAAAAATCTATATAAATAGTTTTAAACCAAAGGCACGATCTTGCAAAATTGTTCCAAATTTTAAAGATCATTAGCCCCCCCCCCCTCATGACAGCCCTCCGGCTTAGCTGGGGCATCATTACATCCTTGCCCCTGTCTGTCAACTGTAAAAGAGAACTTTTGTTAAAGAGAATTTTATTTTTCGTCTTAATTTCGTGTTAATATAATATATATTAATAATAATAAGTAGGCATTTATGCATCACCCTATAGCTTAAAGGAATTCAAAATCTAAGAGATCTTATTCCAGCCATCTAAGGCGACTCAGGTTTTAAAGTCCACTATAAAATATCTCGATAACATAATTTAAGTTAAAAGTGGAGTAAACTAAAACTTAATTACTGATGATATCATATTAACTGGGAAGATCTTAAGTCACTCAAAATGCTTCTTTGAATAGGTGGGTTTTCAACAATTTTTTAAACTGTAAAATATTGTTACATGTTCTTAGGTGATAAGGCAAATTGTTCCAAATATTGGGTCCACAAAAGAGAATCTACGTTCTGTTTGCACAAGATGTGATGAGGTGGCTTTTGAAGCAGAAAATAATCGAAGTCAGTGTGCAGCGTTTTGAGAGGCTGATCTTACAAAATCATAAAAACAAAATCATAAAAACAAAATCATAAAAACAAATTCATAAAAACAAAATCATAAAAACAAAATACATAAAAACAAAATACCATTATGAAAATCAAATAAGGAAAAGCTCTAGCTAGAGCTATCATTTTCAGAAGACATTCCCATGGTCAAAGTTAAAATACAAAAAGGTCAAATACATAGTTGTATCATATATTTCAAAGTTGACATATAGGATTGTGCTCTGACACATTTGACATTGTGTTCAGATGCACTATCTAATACAGCTTACGATTACAGGAAACTGTGTGTTGTTTCACTAAGAGCCGTTAAAAGATATATAAGAACAATCAGTATGGTTGGAACATAATTTTTAAACTAAGCTGACAGTATTTGTTTAGCTTTCAGATATCTTGTTGTAACCAAAAAATGAAAGAAATCCCCCAATTATTCCAGTGCCAAGGTTTGTCAGCAAGGCGATGGATGAAATTGCCTTAGAGAGCTTTTTCTCACCCTTGAACTGCCATGACACTGGGAAAATTCGTTATGGGTTTATTTCGTAATATCAAAAAGCCATGGTAAAGTTAAACCTATTAACTAAATGCTTCTCTCCATATATTTTTTAAAATTATTAATTGTCATATGCTGTACTGAATCAATCAATTCAATTCAATTCGACCAATACTGTGGTGTTAAAGTTCGTTCGAGTCCATTACCACTAACACGTTCTGCCTGGTCCAGGTTCCATATTACATAGTTTCCATTAAGTTTCATAGCATAAATAATGCAGTTATTAGTAGCTGTTTGTTACCTGAGCTGTGTCTGGCTCCAGATGGAGCAAATTATAAAAGGGAAAGGAATAGTCCATCAGCAAATTACATGAGGGTCAGCAAGAAACATAACTTTTTACAGAGCTCCTGCTTGTTGTCGATAATTTTGAGAACAGTTTCCTGGGGCAGGCCACTCCAGAAGGTCCTAGCACCTCTCCTAAGTTCCCTGTCGAGTTTTGGAAAACAACTCCATGATTGTGGTATGCCCATACTCCCCAGTACCCTCATGCCAGTAACCTTGTGGAAGGTTTTCATCGTGGGTTTAAGACTGAGTCAATCAAGCCCATCCTACCGTTAAGTAGTACTTCTGGGTGATCTGGGAGCAGCTAGTCACTACAGATTTTCATCTGGAATGTCTTGCTGTAAGGCTTACCCCATACATGATACAAGCAGCTTAGCTTCTCTAACAGTGGCCCTTTTGCAGTTCCCAATCTGCTCTGGTTTTGAGGATCACTTATCAACCCTTGAGTACAATTGCTGTGTTTGTCAGCCACTCTCTCACTGCTTTAATTTACCATTCGTAGACCAGTTTGGGAACTGGATTGGAAGTCTTGGATACTGCCCAAAGCGATATATTCTCTTCATGTGCTGTGTCATAATTTTAATTCTTCTTTCTCTCATTTTCGTGAGTGATCCATTAGAAGATAAACAAATGGAAGCTGTAAGATCAATTGAAAATGCATTCCATTGCATGCCTCCTGTATCCAATTCTAAAACTATAATATCAAAGTTTAAAGCTTGTTTATAATCTCTTAAAAATTTATTTAGCAGGCTATGGCTGATACTCAAGAGCAGAGTAATGTTATTGAGGAGCCTTTTGATTTGATAAGAATGTCTTTGGACGAAAGGGTTTATGTTAAGATGAAAAATGGCAGGGAACTGAGAGGGAAGCTTTTTGCATATGACCAACATCTTAACATGGTAGGTAGAAAATGTACATTTTTTCAGTGACAGCCAAAATATTGTTGTATAATTCAAATTCGATTCATTCTTTTAACCAGGACAGTTACACTTTCATTGTGTTGTTCGCAGAGGCGATGAAACGAGCTGAGTTATTTTATAAATATTTTCTTCATTCTCAGCTACTTAAAATAAATGTATTTAATTTGTAACCACTTCTATATTTAGTTATCAATTGCGTTTTCACAGTATATTCATGTCTTAATGTGCCAGGTTCTTGGTGATGTGGAGGAGACCATCACAACTGTTGAAATAGATGAAGACACATATGAGGAATTGTTCAAGTCCACAAAGCGTTCAATTCAGATGTTGTTTGTCAGAGGTGATGGGGTGATCCTAGTTTCACCACCTACTAGGCCTGGGTACTGAGGAGCTTGACTCAGTAACATCTTGAAGTAAAGATGTTTTTAATCAACGAAAATTCACCATTCAATTGTTTTTATTTGTTAACATTGACTTTGATCTGCAGAAGATCCAGCTTATGGATTTACTTACTTTTAACTCTATCTTTGCTTCTCCATCTACTACTTGGAAGTAAACTATCTGACAATCAACCATGTCTAAACTTGTCAATTTCTGTTTCTGGATATAGAGATTTATGCAGGTTATGGCTTTCATAATCTGGGAGCAAATATTGATATGTTTGACAAAATGATGATGTTTACAGTTGAACTGCCTACAATATAATTTCAAAAATGGTGGACAATACCCATGGCCATTATGGGTTCAATTAAGATATATAACAATTGCCGTTTTTATTATGATGGTATGTTTGGTAAACTATTGTTGAATGCAAAAATGTTTCATTATACTATTATATAGTTTTTGTGATATTTTGTGTTCAACTATCTTTTTTATTCAATGTATTTTTAATAGCTTATTGATACCCCAAGTAGCAGCTATTTGTGTCAATTCTTTTTTTGCATTAATTTACCAAACTTATTATAGGGAGAAAAGTAATGGCAGCCATTGATGGCAAGGCATTAGCACAGCTGAAAGTCTTCGTGCAGGCATGTCAGATGAACCCTGGAATTCTACATGAGCCAAAATTGGCTTTCTTTAAAGAATATCTTATCAGTTTGGGTGCTAATGTAAGTACAGCTATATTTAAAATTTAGTTACATCAACATTGAATAATTTTTATCAATTAATCCTTAATAACCTTATGTCTATCATTTAGAAGGGTTAAACATCTCTTTGGATTTTGTGTAGCTTGATTATACAGGTCTTTATTAAAAATAATTTTGAGTTACATAATGTGGCTGTAAAAGTTCTCACTTGGAGCTCGTTAAAGGTTTAGGTTACATGATTATAATGACTCATGTTACAATTTTTGACAATAATATTAAAATGCTATCCAGATTCCAGCAGCACCAAAAGCAGAGCCTGCAAAAGAAGCTCCAAAAGAAGCTCCCAAGGAAGCTCCCAAAGACACTCCGAAACCAAAGGCTTCTAAGATTCCGACTCCAGAACCAACCCCGGAACCAATGGATGAAAGTAGCGAGGAAGGTGAGAAGTTAAGAAATAAGTTTTAAGAATTGTTGTGGTTTCATGGTGGTATAGTGGTTTTATTTACGCCTCCCATGTGACAGACCAGGGTTCGATCCCCGGCTGTGGGAAGTCGGCCATTCACCAGACTGCGTCTGGTACAGCTTCGGCTGGAAATTCACACTCCCTGGCTCGTAAGATTAGCCCCCCTACAGTTAGTTTAGTGACTCGGTGCGGGGTGGCTCAGGGTTACAGAAAAGTAGATGAGCTCCTCTGGCTATCCCGTCTAAGGGAGTGACCTAAATTTGCATTTTTTTGCAAGAATGCTATCGTAGTGTCATGATAGACCCTCCATAGCCTACAGATTTATGTATTCATAAAGCAGCAAAATAGAGGCCAGTGTTGGTTAGAGTTGGGATATCTTGTACTTATTACACAATATACTTTTCAGAAGAAGTTGAGATTGACAACTCTGGTGTTATCGAAGGAGAAGACTTGGAAGACTTACCCATGGGAGATCCTGAGAAGGTACCTGAAGAAGCTGACGTGGATAAAGCTAATGACATCAGGTATTTTCTGCCAGTCATTTGACGTTGGCTTTTAGTTTTTGTGATACTCTGAATCTGGTGTTAAATTAATGAGTGATGAGTAAATAGTCCTTCTCGGAGTCCTTCTTTAGAGTTTTTGGCTTAGTTTTCCCCATCTTTTACTTAAACTAGACTTTCTTTAGAAGTCAAGCCATGTCTGCAATGTCTGATGGAAACTTGGACGAAGCTATAAAACTATTTGGAGAAGCTATGGAATGCAATCCTCAATCTGCTGTGCTTTATGCCAAACGGGCTCAGATATTGGTAAATATAAATGTTTTTGTTTATTATATAATGGTTATTATGATCTCTTCTATCACTACTAGCACTATTAAACTAAAGGGGGTGGCTTTCAAATTGTAATAATTATTTATTGCTGACCTCTAAATCTGCAGTTGCGACAGAAGAAGCCTAACAACGTAATTAGGGATGCTGAGAGAGCCCTAAAAATAAATCCTGACAACGCCTTGGCTCACAAATGCAAAGGAAAAGCACTTAGGTTTGTTTGTAATTGCACATGTAAAATCACGTGTGAATTTGGTTTTCCAGTGCTGATTTTAGCGTTTCACTCCGTCTATCAAATTTGTTACCATTCCTTTTCAATATTTCTAAGATGTCCTATCTAGATTACTTGGTAAATGGGAAGAATCGGCACTTGCGCTTGCTGATGGACAAAAATGTGACTACGATGACGACACAGCCGAACTCCTGAAGAATGTTGTGAAACCTAATGTAAGTAGAGTATGGTAGTAGCACTGCTGTTTTTCTAGTGACGTCACACTTCTGTACTGTTAATGTCGTCACACTTTTATACTTAGAGCGTGATCCTGCTTTCCCGATGGTCTTAGTATCAATCTATTTCGTACATAATTCGAGTCAGGAATTAAAATGATAGGAGATTACTTTAAAAAACTGCATACATAGTTACTTCAGGACTAATAATATCAAAATAATTCTAATATCAAAATGACAAAATCAGAGAAACCCATTTCTCGGTAGGGGTAACAAATCGTTTAATTCACGTGAAAGCGTAGCTTGACTTCATGTTGGTTGGCATTAAGTATTTTCCCATTAGCCGATTACTGCCACGTGATACGAAAAATGTGTGACCCTTCCCCAAAACAAAAAAAAGGCCTTCCTTAAAAATCTCTTAAACACTAAACCCCGGTTAAAACTATTCCTGCAAGACTAAATCATACCAGGACTTTTTTCTGCCAAGTTGTCGAACATTTGGGGCCGACTCAAACCTCTTTCGGCTTGAAGGCTTCCTCCCACCATTGCTCACATTCCTATCATAGTTCCCATTTAAACTCTGACAACCTGTAACATCCTCGTCGTTACTCGCCGAGTAAGATCGTGCATGTCCAAAAGCAGCAGGACCACGCGGGACATTTAACATTGATCTCTTCTGCTCTCTCCCGTACGGCGCCGACGCCACTCTCTCTCTAGCTCCTTTCTGTTCCTCATTGTCCTGGTGAGAACTTGCCTCTTCACTATTTGGCTCGTCTAAACTCCACAACGACCCAAACAAACTAACAGACGACGACATGGATGACTTGATCCGAGTTGAGAAGATTGCCCATGTTGAGGAATGTTGCCCTGGTTCTGGAATGTTGTCAGTAGAATAAGGGTCCATGTTTGACGACATGTCGTCACCCTCGAAACTCCTTTCTAGGGAGCTGATGTTCGGCATGCTGAGTGAGCTGTTTCTTTTTAAAAACGCGCTGTTAATCTCACTGTCGATTCTCTGTTCCAGAATTGATTTCTTGCGCCGGGGCCGCGGTTTACTGGGCCCGTTGTCGTCTGTGTCGTCAAGAAGCGCTAATTTCCATCGCGACCAAACTAGCTCGTCGTCCACATCTGTTTTTGTTTGGATTTTTGTGAAATATTTTGAGAGGTCAGTTGCAGAGGAACGCTTGATATTATTTTTTTGTTCGGTTGTTGTTTTAGAATGAGTCTTTTCTTCTATCTTTAAGGCGACATGTTGACAAGTGCTTTCTTGTTTCTTGTTTTCGACATCAGTGCTCAAACACTCTATAAAATCAGATCTCTCATGAGAGGAAGCTGACGCATCCACGTTCATGGTCGTATTGTCTCCACTTGTCTGATATGAAGTTTCTCTTTCACCACTTTCTGTCACAGTTTCTCTAAGAGATGCTGGTCTCTCTCCCGTCCAGATTGTGTTGGGTTCGTGTCGAGGTACGACTCTTGATGCTGCAGTTGCTAGTGGTTCTTGTTCATGCCGTAAAGACCGGTAATAACTCACAAAACTTAGGAGTTCGTGATCTAAATCTCCATTTCGATTAAACATACTTTAGAAATGACAGTTCAACTGCTAACAAGTTTATCTGCGCTGATAACAAGTTCAAATTAGACTAACTTACAAAGTGAATTTACTTCCTGTTAGTTAATTAGTTGCGAGCGTTTAACATCGGCTAACATCGCATGACTTTGCCAAATTTCTTCTTTTTGACACAAATCTCAGTTATCTCAATTTGTTTACATTTTATGACATGAAATTTAGGCGGAGAAACTGCGTGTAGCTAGGCTGAAAAAGGAATCTTCTAGAAGAGAAAAAGAACATAAGGCTAAAATAGAGAGAGCGTGAGTACATTTATTTAGAATAAATACTTTTTCCAAAAAATTTTGGGTGCAAAAAGCTTGTTCTTAAAAATCTTGAAATTTCTCATCACCTTGAATAAGTAAATAAATCATGAATAGAGTAGCATCCAAGTTAAATTACGGATAGAACTAATATTGCATTACAGGCGATCTGCTAAAGAAGCCAGACAGAAAGCTTACGAAGAAGCTAAGGCTAGGGAGGTATGATTAATAGATATTTATCACTCTTGTTTGACCTTATCCAGGTTTGTGACTTGTGTTCTCGGTTCTTGGACAAATCTTAGTCGTAAACTCTAGATGAGCCTGACACAAAACAAATATTACTTTTTGTGACGCGCAGACAAACATTAGTAAAATCAGCCCACGCTTTCTGCGCGCCACGTACGTTTATTTTTCGAAGGCGGCATTTTGAAATCTGGAAGCTTCCATGGCTCGCACAAATCTACGATGAATTTTAGCCTTTTCGTAAAATGTATACATAGTCATGAGTGATAATCCACCCTTAACGTTCGAATTCTATCATCCAATCATGAGAAGCTTCTTAACAATGCATCCGTTAAAGTTGAGTGCAGTGTATGAAGTGAGTCTGACCCAATGAAATTCTGCAGGCAGACGCTGGTCCCGGCATGGGTGGCGGTATGGGCGGTATGGGCGGTATGGGCGGACTCTTTGACGATCCTGAAATAGCTACTCTTCTCCAAGTAAGTGGATTTTTGTTAATGAATTTATTTTTCTGTCGCACTGACTAACTGAATTTTACCTAATTCTTAGTCCACTAAAATGAATCATCACTGAAGATTATTCATCATTAGTATCCCAAAAAAGGGATTCAAGGGGTACTTAGACCAACTAATCACAATCCGGTCGATTCTTTTTAGAGATAACGTTTTACACCGTAGCTTTATTTGAATATTACATAAGTCTTTGTTCATTGTGAAAATCCGAATAAGTAAATTTAACACATTTCTTCACAGGATCCTGAGGTTGTTCAAGCTATGGCGGACATCCAGCAAAACCCTGGAAACATGATGAAGTACATGAGCAATCCTAAAGTTATGAAAGTTATCACAAAACTGCAGGGAAAATTCGCCGGAATGGGAGGTATGATACTTAATTAATATGATTGTTTGTTTAACAATTCGTGAATTTTTTGGTAAAAACAGAGAACCAGTTAAGTACAATGTGAACTAAAGTCATTTTGTAAACTTTCAGTATTCTTAAGACCTCCCAGGGAGTAAGTTATCCTGTAACTGAGGTATATCAACTTTAATTGAATAGCCTAAAATTTTCAGGAATGCCTGGAGGAATGGGAGGTAAGTTCAAATCGGATAGATAGCTCAAGTTATAGATAGCTGAAGTTATAGATAGCTGAAGTTATAGATAGCTGAAGCTAGAAGTTAAGGATAGCTGAAGTTATAGATAGCTGAAGTTATAGATAGCTGAAGTTATAGATAGCTGAAGTGAAATATAGCTGAAGTTATAGATAACTGAGGTTTGGGTTTGTTATTGGAAGTTTAAACAATACCTGTTCAAGTTTATTTCTATATTCCAAAATTAATATTCCAAAAATCTATATTCCAAAAATCTATATTCCAAAAATCTATGTTCCAAAAATATAGTATGAATTTTCCAGGAATGGGCGGAA
>JH155412.1:27341-42841 GCA_000226015.1 Mnemiopsis leidyi | reverse complement strand
TTAATTTTTACTGCTGGCAAAAATTCCTAGTTTACTGTTGTTTGGCACTCAATTCTTCCCAATTTTTCATCTGCTTCGATTTTGAGAACAATTTAACCGAAATGTGAATTTTAAACGAATAAAATTTGTTAAAATACTATTAATTAATGATTGGCAGATTAAAGTTTTCGGAGTTATGCGCGCGCGGATACCATCTTCTCAAAATCAAATCAAACATCAATCTCAGTAAACTATAGGTAATTATATAATATTAAATATAGGTAAATTCAACTAATCTTTGTTACAACTAATCTTTGTCAATCAAAGATCTTGATCGAAACTTTGCAATCGATGAGCGGGACCTGCTAGGCTTTGTAGGTTGATAACCTACTGTCGCGGCCATCACGCGCTATCGCGCATTTCTGGCCTGGCGAATTTCGAAGAAATTCTAGACGCGCATCGCCCGTTGATATAGAATAATAATTGTTCGAAACCCTTTTTCAACGTTGAGTTTAAGTTAAAGTTCGACTTAAATTGTTGTGTAAAATGTTGATAAGACCTCATTTTGAGTACTGGTATATAGATATTTTTATATAGGGTCATTTGTGTAGTCAAGGTGTAATTGTCTATTTTGAGTACTGTGTTCAGTTGTAGAACCTTGTTCCAGAACATAGGAGCTGGAGTCCAATTACAATATGTTCAGAGACAGTTCCCCTGTCTTATTGATGAAATAGGAACCCTTCCTTATTATGAGCGTTTGGATTCTCTGAATCTCACCACTCCTGCCGAATGCAGAATTCGGGTGATCTTAAGGCAGTTTTCAAGGCTCTGAAAGATTTTTCAAGTTTTAAATCCTTCTTTACATAAGCAGACCTGATTTAACTGAAGAATAGTTGCACAGGCAAAGGAAGATCTTAATTTTTTATCTCACACTTATTTTAATTCGGACACTCCAACAGCCACATGTTACACAAGTGTAACGGCCAATTACAGGAGGCCGAATGTACAATTATACATACACGCCAGTGACGGTTAAGGTAGTGTGTACCATACTTTTATCACCCGAGACTTCGCTGCAATGGGCAGCTACTCATTTAACCCTCAATCACGGTTTCCCGATCATTCGGCTGAGTCGACCGAAGAAGGTTGCATAGGCAAATGCCCTTAGCGCACTTCTCTAGGACTGGCGGATACGGGATTTGAACCCCCGACCTCCTGCGTGGGAGCCGAGAAGCAAACTACTACACCACCAGCCCCCTCAAAAAATCTCTTAAACGGTTCTTAAACTGTTCTCGAGTGGTTCTCAGGTGGTGGAAGGTGTTTGCTCTATAGGCCAGTAAAACGTATCACCTTAACATCCCATACTGTTGAACTAGGTTAATTTATGGAAAATTCCGGTTTGCCACATTGATATAGTTACTTAAGTTCTTCAAATTCAACTCAATTTATCCTCTGTTAAAAGCCTACTTATATGTTTGACTGGTGATGAGTCATATGATTGTATATTTCTTCTCATCTGAATAATCATTATTTTTTTGTGCAAATAAGTTCGTTCCACATATTCATGGCAATAAAATAGTTATCTAGTAATTTGTATTTAAGTAAACTTGGTAAAAACAACAGCTACTCTTTGATTTTGTAATAACTGTTTGCCAAATTTATAACTTTGGAAGCACTGGATCGACCCTTAAAATATTAAAACTA
The DNA here is from genome assembly GCA_000226015.1 of Mnemiopsis leidyi. Lineage (NCBI taxonomy): Eukaryota > Metazoa > Ctenophora > Tentaculata > Lobata > Bolinopsidae > Mnemiopsis > Mnemiopsis leidyi. The sequence continues at coordinate 41,158 of JH155412.1, read as the reverse complement.
ATCCCCACGTCCCATCATCCAGATCTTAACAATAAGTATTTCCGAATCCTAAGACGAGTGCAGGGAAACACTGTCTGAATTCCTATCTTATTCTCTCTTCCTCTGGAATGTAATGCCAGGAAATCTTGCATTGGTCCAATAGCTAAATTTGTGCATACCGGGGAAGTGTAGCACAATTCAAATATAAGCATGTGCTGACACTGCTCAATGACCACAAATCAACCCAAATTTTTCTTGAAGAGAACTAATAATTTAAATCTCTTGTCCATTGTTTCTGGTCTACCGTTTTATGGCATAGCACATTGTAAAGTCCAATTGAATTCATTGTCCTGTCAGCTATTTGAATGAGCAATAGTTATACCATGCATAGGTATGCAAATTGTTTGCAAACTTGATCCTATAGGTAATTCGTATTTCGTATTGACCACAATTGGTTTAGATTTTGCCCTTCATGCCCTATAATTTTCAATATAACGTTAATTAATTAGTTGTCTCTGATTAATCATAAGGCAATCAAATTCTATCAATAAATATTAAATATATTATATGCATTATGCCATAATTCCTAACAGATTTTCATATCGATTGAGCAAGAGACACAAATTTCACCTTTGTGTCTCTTGCTCAATTGATATGAAATCAACTGATTCGTTGATTAACTCTTAACTACTTAAATTAAAGCATTGTTTAAAAGAAACATGTCGGAATCTAAATGGGAGTTGCTGAGGACGAGATCAGTTTGGAAAGGTTACTATAAAGACAGCAGTATCTTGGATGACATACAAGAGTTCACTAGTGAAACAAGTGCTCATGGAATAAAATACATATTTGAAGGTCCCAACAGATTGGTAAAGCTATTGTTTCTGATCATGTGGACGGGTTTTTCAGTTTATGCAACATTCACAATTTGCACAAGCATTATTGTGTATGTTAATAAACCCACAGGCACTAAGTTTGAGGTTGTTGCTGCTGCTGATCCCTCTTTTAAGGACCATGGCATAAAATTTCCAACTGTCACTGTTTGCTCCACTAACAAAGTTAAGAAATCTTTTCTTGATGCCAAAGAAAACGAAATAATCAAGGAATACTTTGATATAATTGACACCTACAATGTGGAAAAATCTTTGGATCTAGGAAAAAGATTTGAAGATCCTGAGGATGACATGTACAGCATCAGAAATATGACATATGAAAGTTTGTTGGAAGCTGGAGGACCTAAACCGGACAGATTTTTGATGTGCTCTCAAAGAGCAAAATACTGCAATGAGTTGGGAGCCTTCAATGAAAAAGGCTATCCTCACTATTATTCCATGGAAAACTCCTTAATTGGCAGATGCTGGAGGGTAAATCCAGACGGAAGATTGGAAGGAAAAATGGGAGATTATGGTTCTCTGAAGCTGAAGTTTTGGGCTGACGTCCAGGATTATAGCGAGCGCACTGCAGACAAGGAAACTCATGGGTTCATTGTTGCATTCCATGACAACGAAACATACGGCTCCACCATGTTTTCTGGAGTCCTCATGAGCCCAGGAAATTACTACAAAGCTGACCTTACCCTAAAGGAGACGTCCTACAATAAAGACAAAGCTTCAAGTTGCAATGCATCTCTCGTCAACACTACGTATGGGATGTACCATGAAGGAGCATGTGTTTTAGAATGCAAGGATCGGTCCTTAAATGCTTCTTGCGGCTGTGTCAACGTTTTACCACCAGAAAACAATGGAAAATACCAAGCCTGCACTCTTGATGTCTGGGCTAAATGTGGTCTTCCTCACTATAAGAAGTGGCATGCCGACTATTCTGATACCAAGAGAAAAGAGTCCATTTGCCCTTGCCAAGTAGCTTGTATAGAGAAAAAGTATGAAAGTGATATCAGCTCTTCGTCTATTTCTCCTGCATATGCCCGAAAGCTATTTCCTGTTGTCAATGTAATTCTCTCAAACGAAGCTTACGGGTTCTCAAACAGCAATTTTAATATCTCATACTCAACTCCTGACGATATAATCGAAAACATGATGGTTCTAGAAGTCATATTCACCAGCATGCAAAAATTGGCTGTAAATGAAATTATCACTTATGACATGGGAAACCTTCTTGGAGACATAGGCGGGGTTCTTGGCCTGTTTCTTGGAGCTAGCGTGTTTACTATCTTTGAATTCATTATATTTGGTGCAATCTGTCTTTCCAAGGTTTTCCAAAAATTAATTGGACGAAATGATCGAGAGTACGAGAGTCTCAACGTTCAAAATTAATTATTTGTTCTAATTGACTGCTTGATTCTTACTTTAACTTTAAACTATTACCCTCTCTGATTGGATATTATAAACCTCAGGATTAATGGGAATTGTTTGGACACAAACAATTTAGAAAGACCTTTGACTGTTTTCAGTCTGTTGAATTTTGTCAGTGAAGAAACTGACAAACAAGCCATTAAGATTGAGGGGATATCTTAGGACAGAAATTGATTGAAAGCAAACCCGTCCTCATCAAATGTTAACTGCAATCATTTAAAAAACCCAAGCTTATCATGGAACTGTGATAGAATAAATGAATGGCAAACAAAGCCAAGTCGACAGATTGTATAACCATTTTCAATCATATTAGAATCGGGGGTATACAAAGCAATTATTTACTTTTCATTATTATTGAATTTTCTCTGGTAATCTGTCCAATAAAATTTAATACATTATATTAACATATTGTGTATAATTGTACAGTGTGTAAAATGTTCAAAACATGTAAATGTTTATATTTGCGGGCAGTATAGCTTTTGTATGTTACATTTTCTTCCAAAAATTTAGTCTCAGTGATTTCTTTGTCAACCAATGCGGCTAAATAAAAAGAATCCCAACGGCAGTGGCTGTAGGGCGTCAATAAGGCTTTAATCCATAACTGAGCCCATCATAGCGTTAATAGGCGTCAGGGTCACGTGAGGGTTTCTCTATCATTTTAAGAGACCTGTCAATTAGCTCCCGTCTTAGGGGTGCCACTGAGGAATGAGGATGGGGTGCCAATATATTGCAGGTCCGTAAGTATTGTGCTGTCTGGGCCAGCTATGTCAAACAAAAGAGAAGGAGAGATACCAGGCCTTCTGGGTGAGACACCATCAATAGTGCTCCCACATCTGTGGGGCTGAGGATGATGGCTCCTAGAACCAGCCGTGACAGAAAGCATATAAATATTTAACCCCTGAAACTCTAACCGGAGTTACCTGAAGCTTCGAAGTTGACTGTAAATGAGGCAATTGAAAAAATCAATTAATACAGGAGGGTTATGAGCTGAATACTAAAAATAACGGTTTCTATAGCCTATTTTTTCGGGAGCTGCACTTTAGAATTCCTCCTTCGATCTTTGTGGCAAATATTATTAAAGAATCTGCTGCTACACAATTATCCAGATACTTCTACCCTGATCAGCCGATCATAAAATCTTTCTGAAAAGCCCTGCGTCAAATCAAGAAAGAAATACCTAATTTTACTACTCAAAAAGCGTAGTCCTACATTGGCGAACGATTTCCAATAAATGTGTATTTCTTGATCCAGTCCACTACTGCGATTGAAATCTACACAGTACTATTATAGCAGATAGCTCCAAATACTATGCTGGTTTTCTTCGATGCGGGAACTGGAAATCCCGGCCGTAGGCCGGGTTTCCGGCTAGTATGTTTTACACTATGCTTTTGACGTGTTACTTTTTACTTTACAGTCAGTCAGTTTAAATAGGATATTTGACGTTTGACTCCAAAAAGTGCTTTTCCTGAAGTCGGGAGAATCAATAAGGAGTCTCTTCTCAAAACTGTGAATAAGAATGTGTTGACAAAGTGGCTGGGGACTGCAATGGATTTATTGGAACGTCCAGAAAATCAGATTTTGGGTGCTATGAACTTGAATGTCAGATTAATCGAAGAGACACTCAGAACAGCTGAACAAAAAGTACCTGTTACAGGAAAACGTGGGTCTTATACCACACTTCACTTTGTCATACTAAGGGGGTGGCAACTTTTTTTATTTATTTATTTTGAACCCGGACTAAAAGTTGACAAAAAATCGATTGAGAATAGTCTCGAGGTTTAAAAATTTTGGGTTAAGTATCTTTTCTGGGGTAATTGCCACCACCCTAATAGAATATAGATTGTCAAAATTTAAAATTTTTATTGTCATAATTTCCAATTTTGATCCTTAGAAGCTTCGAAAGTAGAAAAGCTATACTTTCATTGTGTCATTAACTTAATCAATTGAACACTCAATTAATGTAGTGTTGATTGTTGAAAGGGAAGTGTTGATTGTTGAAAGGGAAATTAAGTTTAGACTTTCAAAGAATCGATGCCTTGAAGAATGAAAATCTGGTCGTTCATCCGAATTCCAATGGCACTGTGGCAGCACCCTCGCTTCTCTCTCGAAACCCAGTGGTGGCACTCTCGTGGCGGCCTACCGACAACTGTGCTCAAGAGAATTCAGTTCACACACGTTAACAGTGTACCAAATCAATGATGTGATAGGATTTGTTAGGCAAGATTTTCAAAACGACAACTGCGCCAAAGGATCACGCGACCAATGGCTGGTGCTATTTTTATATTTTTGTTCATGTCCATGTGAGTACTTGCTATGGTGGAGATCAAGTCCTTTTTATCTGAATCCTACCCGACAAATGCCGCATTAACGAGCCGAAAAAAAGCTTAAATATGGGTCAATTATTATCGAATATCGATTTATCGTTATGATCGCCTTCAGCAAATTCCTAATTGGACAATGTGGTTCCCAACAGCTCCTTGACACAGATTCATATACTTAATTTTAAGTTTTTTAGATCTAGATTAGACGTCTAACACAAAGTCGACACGTTATATATTACCAGTTTATATGTAATGACTTATGTAAGTAACCGTATAATCTACTCAATATTAAACCCCCAATGTACCAACGCTACAAAATCTGTTAGGATGAAAATCTAGTTTTACCTAAATTGGTAGGGAATGTTCTATAAAAGTTAGAATACACCTCTACGCTGTTATCGGTGTCCTTACTCGATTCAGAATTGTTTGTAAAATTGTGAAGGTAGCCGACCGGGGTTTCTCATTGCCAGGTTGACAATTGATGGACAATGAAATAGTGAAAACCAAGATTTGTCGACACCCCGCCCAAAAATGTCTACGTTCTTTTATGTCTGTCGGTTTGGTCTACCAAATCTCTCAAGTCAACTTTTTCTCCTCGCTTTGATTGTTACCTATCCCGCATATTTCAGATGCTTTCGTATCAAAGCATCGCTGTTTTATTTAGACTAAAAGCCGAAATAATATCTTGCTTCATTCTTAGGTTGCATACCTTTATGATTTATCACTAATATAAAATCGACAAGCTTTCTTTAGTTCAACTTGAATTAAATTGGCAAATTCTTGACAATGGGTGAAGGAATGGCTTATGGCAACAAATACGTCTATTGTTAAGAAGAGAATGCTACTGAAGGAAGGATGAATAAAATACCTTGAAAGCAAAAAATTTGTGGTCTTAAGTTATCGTTAAGGGTAAGGCACTTACCATGACACCCCGGAATTCGCCCCACGGTCAATAGTTAAAAAACTTGACCATGACCATGAAAGATTTTGATTTTTGTTATGTTTATATCAAAATTCCGACCATTTGACCTCAGAAATATTTAAAATTTAACCATGACCACGACACCAGGATTGGGCCGAATGACCAAAAAATCATGGTCATCATCCAAGCCCCCCCTCCCCCCAAACTAGACAGCAAGGCTGATTTTATCACATAATGAGTTCGAATTATTAGAATCAATTGTTCAGTGTTCTGTGCACTAAGGCAATGGTAATAGCCGTCGTCAGCACCAGATTCTACTACTTTCTCACTGCAAGTCTACTTACTAACCATGCCTATAATTGCAGGCAAAAATAATCGTGGAATTTACTAAACTGTACACATTGATCCCACAGTAAAACATTGCAATTTTTGATACATTTTGTGTACTAACTTAGTAACTATGTTTAGTTTACTTCAAATCTGCGAGTTCCTGAAAACTCAAGCTGACAGACATCTCATTACTATTATATTAGTATTACATTCTCCATTCATTAACCAACTGTTTTATTTGTGCAACTACTTGAGCCGAGAAGAACTATCCAAATTTAATCAGTTATTATATTATTACAGAAGACAATTTTACCGATATAGTATGTATCTCAGCCAAACATGACCACGACTTTATCACTTACAATCTCATTCTCATTATGATATTCACATTACCTTGGGAATAGGTTATGGCACAGTATAAATTTATTTTCGATATTCAGTATTGATTTCTATTAAAAATTTATTGATCTGATTAAGAATAAGACGAATGTGTCACACACGTCTTCTTATTTACTACATTACATAGAATGCGTCAATGGCAGCTACCCTTTATAACGACATCATTGTTCTTGTGTAGCCACGCCCATTTCCTCTTCTCTCCAAAGGTATGGAACTTAAAAAAGTATTGTAAGTAAAGCTCCATGTTAGCAGCAATATTCATTATTTTTACCTGTTGACCCAATTTATTGGCCAGGTGTATTAATGTTTAATGTTCAAAATGTGGGTTTTTCGAATGAGCCAAAAGTGCCAACAACAGAGCCCCCAAATCCAACAGAAGTGTCTTTAGTTCCTGAAACATTTTTTTCAGTTTACAAGCGAGAAGGTATGTGACGGTGATAAAGGATGTTCTTCAAGATGCAGGTTCGACTCTGCCCCCGTGGCTGCTTGTTCTTTAACCGGTAAGATGGGATTTTCAATTAAACAGACTTCCTGATTTGTGATTTAAAGCTTCAAGTCAATGAAAAGCCAATGTCTTAAATTTCTTGCTTTCTTAAGAAGAACACTCATCACTCCCTAACCAAGACAAGAAGCTACAGAGTTTGTACAGACTTACTCACACATTGTCACACATTGTCACACGTCACACATCACATATCACTCATCACACAGGTATTGCTCTGAGTTTACTGAAACTATGATTGACCTTTTGAACTCAACATCTCTATTTCAGATTTATATGCTTATTTAACATCTTATAATTCGATCAAATACCTCTTCAGACAGTAACGCTGACAGTTGCTACAAAGATGGAAATTTTACACTAACTGTACAAATAAAAAGGTTTGTAAATTTTGTAAATGTAGTACTCGGGTGAATCTATTCTCTAGGTTTCTGGAGTCAGGTATTATGAGTCACATGACTCATCAGTCATTACGTTATAGCAAGCATAGCTCACAGGAACCAAAATATAAAAATAGCACCAGCAAGTATAAAACAGAACCATGGGCGCGGTTGTTGCTTTGAAAATTTGACCTGACAGATCTGATCACATTTGATTGGGTAACCTGTCAATGTGTGGGAACTGAATTCTCTTGACCGCAGTTGTCGGCAGGCCAGGATTTTATGCCGACCGCAGCCGTTTTCAGTGTAAGGTTGTTAAAATGTCACCGTTAGCGATTCAGTCTATGATGGTTTTAGTCCAACAATCGGACAAAATCATTGTTGTGATTCAGTGAACGCTACCAGTTTCTTACTCGGTGACTCATTCATAAGTTTTCTTAACCATTTATCAATGAATGTTAATTTGGGCAATTTCAGGGAGCTGGAAACACAGTTGACTGTAATGCTGATGAACAAGGAAGACGAGGACCTAGTGATCTCAATCACTAACGATGACGTCAAAGTATCCTACGAGAGAATAAGGGACGGCTCTATTACTACACTAACTCAGGTAATTTCCGTCGTTTCGGACTTTTAGATAGGATTTTTAGATAGGTCGTCTTGTAACTTTATAGTCGTTAAATGTAAAGATTATCGTGTAGATTTTTCTGAATATTAACCATATAGTCTCATAAGTTTGCCCACTGCTGTGCCTTATCGCCAAATCAGTGATTGATAAGCCTGTTATCATCAAGAATTTGACATTTGCCCCTTTTAAGTTCCGACGGAAGGCGCGGAAACAAATTTGTAATTAATAATAAAAGTACGAAGTTTTAGTTGTAGAGCGCGGTTTTTTTGCGCGCGGCGCCCACATGTGCGTATCGTAAATTTTAATTTTTCAATCCTTTGAACAAAAAATAGATTTTGATATCGTTTTTTACATTATTCAGATAACTTATCCACTGCGATTGTACCAGGTAAATGAGGGACACAAATTTGTTACGTTGGTCCTTGGCTCTCTGATAACTTTGGTGTTAGACGACGAACGACCGATAGTACTTGAGAGGAATGTCAAGTTCACATCTATTTCCAGCATAGAATCTCTTGATGATGAAGCTGTGACTCTTTTCAAAACCACAGTTCTACAAAACAAAGGGTACGCAGTTTAAACAAGTAGAAAACTTCTCGTTTTGAAAATTACACAATTACAGAAAAAAGACATAACATTTACAAGAGTCAACTATACAGTCGTCAACACCTTCGAAATAAAAATCTTGATAAATCACAATTTCCCCTATTATGTAGTTGCTTTTTTTCAGGCACGAATGTCAGTGTAACGAATTCTACCCGGTACCGCGACAAAAGAGCTGTTTCACATGGGACATGGAGCACTACGTGTCTTTAACCGTTACACCACGTGTGGTCTACCTTAGTCACGTGATCAATCTTAGCTCTACGTTAGGGGTGAGTTTATCTATTTTATTGGGTTTCTTGCCTGCTGTTTTACTTCATATCCATTATGTATTATTTCGTCCTGATTCTTGAATAGGACCCAAGTTCTGGCAACTATCTTGATGTATGAAATTTTAGCCCTTTTCATTATAGCCTAAATCATTGACTACTAATATCACACGTAAGAATCTTCTAAACCCGGAAACCGGTCAATTTGTTCTCTTATCAATGTCACGTGGTTGTCGACTGTCGAGTTTCAAATGTTTCATGAGACGTAAAAGCTCTGAGCAGTCCATCAAGTTTTGCCTTTCAAGTAAATACATGAACTATCTATCTATCTTCTCTCATACTGGAGTAAGCACAATCAACTGTTCCCTGAGCAACTCTCCTTCTTCCGCAACACAACGTGTTTATGAGGTGCTCCTTAAAGTTACTACAAACAGTGGTGTACAGAACAGGTCTGATCACTACAAACACCGTGTACAGTGTACTGTCCAACACTCTAGTCCAGCCGGGTAGGCTGCCCCCGTACTGTTCCCACAACCGGACAGACACGGAGGGAGCTGTCGTGAGTGTAAAGAGGACAGACAGTTCCACAATCAGTGTTGCTCGACTGTCGAACCTGTTGGGACAGCACGCACAGCACAAGACAATAAGAGTGGTGAGGAGAAGGAGGAGGAGGAGAAGGGGGACACCGAACATTGTTACCAGGACAACAATCTTGAAGGAAGCGGTGTCTTCCACCTCGCACTCCATGTTCCAGGGTTGGTAGAGGTAGGACAGGTCCTTTACAGCTAGTAGGAGACTGGAAAGGGCTGCTACACCCCAGAGGACTAGAACTAGGACTCTGCTTCGTCCTGCAGTGCTTCTCGAGGTAATGAACTCTTCCGATCTCGCTACTTTACATACCTGAAATGATAGTTTACTTTACTCCGGATTCTTATGACCAAGATAAAGTGACAGATTTATGTCAATTTCGTCATATTTTCCTGAACCATATTTTCCCATGTCGTCAATAAACCCCCCGTAACAATCCCGAGTAAGAAATGCCTCTTACGACAATACTGCTGTATTGAGAGGTTACCTGTGAGAGATAGTCCCTGTGTGAGTCGAGAGTCTTGAGTGATTTCTCAGTCTCACGACATAAATGAATCTCCTAGAGGACAGCTGGGCAACAAAATTTCCTAAAAAAACTTTCCTTTTACCACCCCTTAGACTTTGACCCTAGCTATGCGTATTTTAAGAAGCATCCTCAATTTGTTGCAGGCGACAGGAAAGGCCAATAGCAGAAATTTTCGTTATTTTAAAGTGTTAAAGGTTTTCAGTAAAATTTTCATTTTTTGCGTTCTAAAAATATTCAATATAAAACCAATCGTAACAATAATCAATATCAAAACATCATTTGTCTGACTGTTTGGGAAAGTTTTCTTATCATGTCACAGTAATATGAATAATGACTCATCCGCTGTAACTTGTAAGTTCAGAATAGATTTAATGATGTGTATCTGAAGACGGGGCAAAATTCCCATGATCCATACTTGAAATCTCATTTAGCTCAATACCGAAACCCGCGATTATTAAGCCTCTCTGTTTCTTTAGGGGGTTGAGATTAGAAATTTTTGCTTTAAATTCGATGAAAACTGAGTCTATTAAGAAAGTGATGGCTTTGTCGTAGAGTAAAGGGTTTACGACAGAATTGATGGGCAGAACAAGAATAGAAAAGGTCGGGTACCACGGCGTGGCGTCAACTATGTTAAGAAAATGCAGCCAACAGGTTACGGTAAAGGGAATCCAACACAAAAAGTCGGTGAAAATGATCATGTGTACCACTCGCTGAAGTCTCGCATTTGTTTTCGCAGTAGCTGAATTCTGAGTTTTGCTTTCGCTGTCAGCTTTAAGTCTCTGGTTGGAATTTCTCGATGTCCACGCTATAGCCACATAGCTCATTGTTATTGCTAAAAAACACAAGCAATTAACACTAAGAACAGCCAATGAGAAGTACTTCTGGGGATCGTCCATTCTGACAAAATATTTAAAAACACAGACTGGATGGTTTCCGTAAAATGAAAGCATTTGTTTTTGGATACCACCGTAGTTTTTTGAAAACATAGACGCCATAAGATCGTTAATTTTAGACCAGCTCAATAGTCCCTCAGTGAGTCTAATCCTGCCATAGTACTCTCCCAAAATTGCTAAATGCTTTTTCTTGTCTTGAAAACCTATAAGCAATGTGTTGAACTTCTCATACCTTATTCCGTTCACAAAATAATCTTCATAGGACTTGATCAACGGCCAATATGAAATCAAAATGCTTATCAAGAATATGATGAAGGTTAAACCAAGTACATTAACAAGACTTTTTCTGGATCTGTCTTTTGGCGCTAAACAATTATTTTGTACTGATCCCAGTGCTCTGACTACACCCAACACTGTCATTGAAAAAAGAGAAATTTCAGACCCGAGCAAATTTATTATACCCAAAGAAACACACGGAACACTCGTGAGCCATTCTGTCTGCATTCTACAGTGTTCCGAACCGTGCAGGGAGTCAAAGAAAGCGAGCAGCGTCAGATAGAGTCCAACAAGGAAGTCCCCGAAGCTTATTAAAACCACTAAACAATTTGTGATGAATGCTGCTTCTGATCGACACGAATGAATGGCAATAAAGTTTTTGACTATGGCAGAAAGATTCCAGACAATTGCAAGAATGCCGATAATCCAGGCTACGAATTTGAAGCCTAAACCACCGTCTATTATGGATTTACCACAGAAATCGTTACACTCGTCCGACATGTCCAAACAATGGAGCACTTTGTCACATTTCTGATCGAGAGAAATGTACTCTTTACTTGTTTCACACTGAAAGTGATTGTCACACAGTACTTCATCTGATCCATCTCCACAATCATCCACCAGATTGCACACTTTATCGTATGTCAGACATATTTGACTGGATGCACAGGGAAAAATGTTATTGCTCAGAAAGCGTGTTTCTGGATCCTGATATAGGAGAGCAAAATCTCCACGATCGTCTACAGAGAAAACTTTAGATCTGGTGAATTGCCCAGGGCAAGGATGAAAAGTTCTCCTACTTTCTGATTTTAGCGGGCAACGGGAATCGCACATGTTTAAACAACTTAAAAACACGTATGACTCTCCGTAAAGAAATCCACAATCTTTTTTGGCGCTTGGAAACCTAATCTCTAAAGAATGATTTTTCCCAAATATTTTTCTTTCAGAGGGAACAAACTTTTGGTGGGTGCAGATTTCCTTTTTCAGTTCCAGTATATTTCGCAAACCTCTGTAGCAATACAGCAATATAGCTCCACCCTCATCGCCCCTTGAAGCATGCTGCATAGTTGCTGGTTGGTCTCTAGATTTCTCACATATTCTGTTCTCGTTGCCACACGAATCTACCCGATCACACAACCTTGAGAAGACTACGAAGTTCTCCGAGCCGGCACAAAGGAACACCTCTGTACAAGATGTGTTCACGTGATCGTTATATCGAAAAGTACATCCATTTCCACACGTTGGCCAGGTTTCTTCTTCGTCTTCCTCATTCAGACAGTCTGCTACACCGTCATGCACCCAATTCATCGGAATGGAAAAGTTAACGTGGCGTCCAGAATCTTCCCGGATGAATCGTCTGACACAATGATGGTCGGCTAAGTGCTGACAGTAGAAGTGTTCCTCATCGCTGTTGTCTTTACAATCACTAAATCCATCGCAAAGTTGGTGTTTGTGGAGAAAGCAGGAGTAACTTGCGTTAACACATGCCTTATCGAGATTATCATCACATACGGGGGGCATTTTCACAAAGTGTGCATCGCCATACTCGACACTCAAATGTTGTTTGGGGGTTGAACAGACAGCCTGTCTAGACACTGTCGACAAGTAACCCTGTACCGGACAGTACAACCCTACTCTTGTTCCATCCGAACAGTTGGTCTGGTCAAGGTAGTCTGCACAGTAATGTACGAGGAGACCGACATAAACGTAATGGATTAAAGGTCGGCATCGGGTAAAATTGAATAAAGGTATTGGGGAATGATCGTCAAGACTATTTTGTAATCTACATGTAGACAATGTATTGTTGTAGACTTCACAAATACTTTCGTCCATTCCATCCTCACAATCGTTATTTCTGTCACATATTCTTGGTGGAGGAAGGTACCGGGTGTGATTATCACACCAAAGGCCGTAATTTAGTCCGTTACAAAAACTCTCGTCTTGGCAATCGGCCAGGTCGCACGTAACATCACATAGTCGATGCCCTGTATCAACAGGACAAGATGACTTGTCCATCAGAACTGTATTCAGACAGTCATGATCCGCTCCACATTCTCCATCGTTTCTTAAAGATATCGTGAATGTGGAACTCGATTTGGTATTTTCAGAACAAAGAAAGCCGCAGGGAAATCGTCCTGATATTGTTGCGGTCCCATATTGATGTGGTTGATTTCCGAAGACATTGTCACGTGTTGCACGGATAGCACAAGCTTGGTAGAAGTTTGGGTCGTTTTCGCACAAGACATTTACAAGAAGGTGAGGGAATCTATTGAAGAACCTCTTCTCTACTTGGAAAAACTGATCTGAATTGATGCATTTGTATGTCAGAGTTTGCCCATTCGGCGCCGTCACACAATTTCCTGAACACTCTGAAATATTAGCAGACGTAGAGCAAACGTACTGCAGAAAACCGTTTATATTTTTGATCTCGCAGCCCATTGGATTTTGGGACGGAGGGTGGGAGGCTTGAGAAAATCCGGCTAAAATGCTGCACAGGATCACAAGTTGTAGAAATCCAGTCGTCGATCGGTTTATCAGAAATTTGGAATCCATCGAAAGTTGGACACAATCCCGAAGTAAAGATCGCAAAGTTGCCGCCATAAAACCTGTAATTAGTAATGACTAATTAGGTAATTTCAAATCCCTTGTAGCTCTAGTAGTGTTGTAGTGGTGGCAATTATAATTTAAAAAGAAGACTGGATTGAAGCATGAGTTACGTTTTATTTAATATATTATTTCCATGACAAAAAAGAATTGTCTTCGCTGCAATAAGCGGTTTTCACAATATTGCCAAAATGGTTCAAAATAAAATAAAATACACAATTTCTCAGAAATTTTCGCCTGCGGCAGGCTCATTACACTTTTACTGACCGGAACATCAAGTGAAAA
>JH155412.1:3166-27331 GCA_000226015.1 Mnemiopsis leidyi | reverse complement strand
CGAAGCCCCGCCGAGTGAGCATTGTGTGCAAATTTTTCAGATGAATAGTGCCCGCCCCCCCCCCCCACGTTTTAAGCATGTTCTTCCACCCCCAGTACGAGGATGACATCCAGCGTTAGATCGAATGTGCCAGAGAGGAGCATATGATAGGTTTCGGACAACTGTCCAGGAAACGGACATATTTTCGAATGGACATTTGTGTTAAGAGGCGTTCAGACCCCGTTCAGACCAATGTCCGTTCGGTCAAATATCCGCTAATCAAATGATTGAGTGGTGTTGGTAATGGTATTTTTAGTTGATGAATGATTCAATACTATTAATTTATTTCGTGAAAGCAATCGAAATTTTACTATAGGCTTAAGCAGATGGGATTTTAATTCAAAGAAACCGGCATCGTTTCAGATTATAGATCATATTATTTATATCAAATAAGACATCACCTTATGGGATGTTAAATAAAGTCGATGCTGTCAGTTTTCTCCGTTGACAACTTCACAACTTTTTAAATTTATAATACCTAGCAAATAAACCTTAACACACAAGACAGTAAAATGGTATTTTCCCTTTTTCCTGATTCTGGAAACATGATTCTTACGAAATCGGGAAGGTCGGAAATCTGGAGGGGCGGGTTGCACTCCCAAGACTTTTTAGAAACACTACTTAGAAGAAAGTAAGATTTGTGGAGCATGAAATGCATTAAATAAAGAGGTTTTGTTGTAAGAGAACGATCGTGTGGTGCGTCAATGAGAATTGTTTCGATAAGGTGCGAAAAGATCTCGATAAATGCTCTAAATCAAACAATTTCTCTGTCCTCTGATTGGCTAGTAGAAAAATCGTTGGACTAAATTAACATAATAAATAAATTGTTGCTTCCTTTTCATTGTTATTATTATTTTATTAAATGGCTTGGCCACTTACTACGCAGCACTTTGTTGCGTGGCGACGTGGCTTTAATAGAGCAGCTTAATGCGCAGGGTGTCATTTGTGTAGTATATGGCTCAAATCAGCCTTCCTGAGATAAATGAGAAACTCACTTCGCATTTACAATCCTAACTCCAATTTACTGACGTCTTAATTTCTCACCCTCAACAATACACACAATTTATCGTTATGCTTCCGTTGTTTATTCACGAGTTGTAACGGAAAACGTATAGTACTTCGTTACAGACTTATACCAATCATTTTTAGTACCACCACATTTATCTAAAACAGGGTTTTACGCTCTAACACCTTAAAAAGTTCGGTCACAATACAATTTGCTATTATTCTGAAGCAATGGAAAATTTGGATTTTTGCCACGGTCATGGTCAAAAATTTGACCATCTTGAATATGTACAATTAACATCCGTATGGGAAGGTGAACTGCACTGACCTGGAATAGTGTAATTATGATAAGGAAGTAGAGAGTAGCCGTGCAGGGAGCGAACTTCAGAATCGAGTTTAAGAAGCACATCTTGTCACCAAATATCCATCTGCCTGGTTTAAGTTGGTTCTCAAGTGGTTGGAAGCCTTTAGTGTGAAAGTATAAAATACATGTGATAACTAATAACCATCGAATTTTATCTTTGAAGATATACTATTAACTTCGAAGACACATAATTAACTTTGAAGATCTGTTATTATATTATTATAATCAGTCGTAAAACGCAGAGCGTGCCTTCAGCCAGAAAAGACGCGTGGTTTTCAGATTAATTGTAATTTCACGTCTAAATGCAGGTCTAACGTTTCTTCTAGCTCGAGAATAAGGGGTCACGTGATGATTTTTCGGATTCGAAACTATCAAATTCGGATTCCTCGTCAAATTTACGTCAAAATACTGGTCTAACTTTTGTTCTGGCTCAACGTTGAAAATCTCCATTTTTAGCAACTTTTTCTTAAATTGGACGAGAAATCGATTGAGAATAGCTTCTCGAGGTTCAAACATTTTTGGTTAAGAGTCTTTTCTGGGGTGGTTGCCAACACCCTAATTAATCACTATTAAAAAGAAGTTTGAACCTGCAATGCTAGTAGTTGCCATGGGAAAAAGTCGTATCATCTGAAATATTATGTCTGAGACTGCTAGATGATGAATACAGTGCAGGGATATCGGATCCATTTGTAGAAATATGTGGCGAGATTTCTTCAAGTAATCTGAAGTGTACATAGTTTCTTATCTTTAAACCGTTTCAACGCACAATTACAATTAGTAATTAGCTAAAGTGTAAAGCTGACCTAGATTAGTATTTTAGCATTCCTACATCCTCATTTCTTCGCAACTATGCTACAAGTGCGAGCAATCTTCAGACTCAAGATAAAATCAGACTTACCGGCTATCATAACATTCGAAAAGAAGCAAAAAATCATCGCCGCCACAAAATAGATTGAGAGAAACAGTCTGAGTTGCCAGGGCAACATATCAGTCGGCTCCAGTCTGGAAGTTGAGCTGTTTTTATTTAGTTCCATCTGCTTAGTGTCTGGAATTGATACTTTATCAAGTTATAAAGACATCTGCTTATTGTCTGGAATTGACGATATATCAAGTTATAAAGACTAAGTTTTTATTTAGTTCCACCTGCTTAGTGTCTGGAATGGACAATTTGTCAAGTTATAAATACTAGGTTTTTATCAAGTTCCATCAGCTTATTGTCTGGAATTGACGCTTTATCAAGTTATCAAGACTAAGGTCATCAAGTAACAAGTTGCGACTTCCGACTGCAGTTCATTTCGATTGTGTGAAATAAAGATGACACAAATGAATTGAAGACAAAGGTAGAAAATTGTTGCACATTGTGTCACCAGGAAAGCGTGATTATCATATAAAACTGTGTATGTGTGATCGGTATCGACTTAAAGAGGAAGTTCATTTCTGTGCAAGTATCATGTGTTGGCACTGTCTACATAAGTGTTATTTTACGGCTGCAATGCATGATTACATATAAGGAAGATAGAAATATTATATGCGATCTAAAAATAGATTTTTACTTTATGGAGGGACAATTTTTATGCAGCAAAATGAAATAATGCCATGTTCTTAAGCTAAATATACAGAGAAACCAATCTATGCAATGTACTGCGGGTTCATATGGTCGCTTTTATCGAAGTCTCATGAAATGTGATATTACATTTTTAGCTTATGATTTAAGTTTGTTTGGGTATCGCAGATTCAGATATCATCACTTTATCTCGTGCCTAAGCGTGGACTGTAGAAGAGATTTGATTATTTAAAACGAAGACGAATGACCATATGTATTTGGTTTCCCGTTTCACTTAAAGTTCAAGTCACATCTTATCAGCTTAAGGATTCTGAACGTGCAAATCTATTTGAGTTGTTAGATTATCATTTAAAAGATAGAAAGTTTCACTTCAGTATGCGGAGATAATTTTCTCAAATTTCCTACCCCTACTCTCAGTCCGAATACAAACAAGCGAAACCCTCGTTTTTAAGTCTTAAACAGCATCCCAAAGTTAAATCAAGATTTTTACCTCTTTCAAACTTCACCCTCTAACCCATGAGTTGGTGATGATCCCACTACTTAAAACAAGTACAAAAGTATCATCAGGCGACATCTCTGTTTTTCAAGTGACACCTCTGTTTTCAGGTGACATCTCTGTTTTTCAGGTGACACCTCTGTTTTTCAGGTGACATCTTTGTTTTTCAGGTGACATCTCTGTTTTTCAGGTGACATCTCTGTTTTTCAGGTGACATCTCTGTTTTTCAGGTGACATATCTCTGTTTTTCACGACGAGTGAAGGTGAGGGTGTAGACCGTGTATCAGTTGACGGGGAGGAGATCTCTAACCTCACCCAACTTAGGTACTGTACCTTTCTTAATTTCACTTCTAGTGTCACCTAAACATTTAACAAGAATTGTATTGTTGTAATTATTCACCACCACGACTCAACTTCTTTATGTACAGTTTGTGGCGGAACTTGTTAATTTTTAGTTACGCCAATAGCTGTTTGGGTAAAAAATTTCGTATAATAAACGTCTTTTGAGAAGGTTTTGTTTTTCGCATCACGTTACAGCAATTCTTTAAATTATTTGTTCGAGTTCCCCTTCTCATTGTTTAATCGTTGTCACATGAAACAGGAAATATCCGATTCTACCAAGAATTCTGACGTCCATAACCTTATCCCTCACTCCATCAGATCAGACGAGTACTATGAACCTTCTTCTCGAATTACAATCTTGTTAGAAATCGAGTCTGTATCTCAAATTGAAATAGTTGGAGCTCCAAACTCTGCGTTGAGTAACATCAAACTTCTTGCAAAGTTAGTAGTAGTACCTCGCAAAATAAGGTATTTTATTGGACATAGTTTTCGACTTGTTTATAAAATTTGTAGTGTCAATGAACTCGTGTAGAGCACAAACAAAATGTTTATATCGAAAAAGTAAATATGTACTAAGTTACATTTAACTTTCATCCTCCTCAGCTGTGGATGTGAGGAATGTAACTTACAGTCCAACTTCACGAGATGCTCAGTAAACACGTGCACTGACGCCGGAACTTGTTCTAAACCTACCACACAGCCTACACCTATCGTACTGACCGACTCTTCGCTATCAAACCCAACAGAGTCCGCTCGGAATGTATCTGAGAAAATAACAGCCGCTCCAACGATACCAAACAAGGAAAAGCGGTGACATCTGTTGCCCCTAGCAACAAGACAACTGAGGTTTTACCGATGTCTCCTGATATGACAACCGTTAAACCTTTCACTGAAGCGGCGGTAAGAGAAAATTCTACTGAAAGTAAAGTTACAGCAAGTCTTGACGGAGGGAGCACCAGCATGTCAACCGAGAGTGGGAGTGGGGGTGGCTCGACTGAAGAAGTTAGTAACAGTCCTAAAAAGAGAACTGCAGCCCCGACGGATGTGAGAAAGAAAACTTCTGAAATCATAACAATTGATCCGACGGAAAGTTCTAGTAATGGAACGGTTGCTCCTACTGAAAATGTGACTAAAAAATCTGAAAATGGAACGGTTGCTCCTACTGAAAATGTGACTAAAATATCCAAAAATGGAACGGTTGCTCCTACTGAAAATGTGACCGAAATATCCAAAAATGGAACAGTTGCTCCTACTGAAAATGTGACTAACATATCCAAAAATGGAACGGTTGCTCCTACTGAAAATGTGACTAAAATATCCAAAAATGGAACGGTTACTCCTACTGAAGATGTGACTAAAATATCCAAAAATGGAACGGTTGCTCCTACTAAAACTGTGACTAAAATGTCCGGAAATGGAACAGTTGCTCCCACTGAAAATGTGACTAAAATGTCCGGGAATGGAACAGATGCTCCAACTGAAAATGTGACTAGAATATCCGAAAATGGAACGATTGCTCCCACAACTAACTTTTACACGGGTGAGCGTTCTCAAAAATTGTACACTTAACTTTTTTAATCGTGTAAATCATATTCTGATCACGGTTCCTTGCTCGATTAAAAGACTGGAATTTGAAACGTTTAAGAAGAGGTGTGACCATTATTCTGCACAATTTTCGAACTCCACTTCAAAAAATTGATACATCGTCAACATTCTAGTACTGTGCAGGGTTGGAGGACTTTACAGTAGATAGATACGAGGAAGGAGATGTCTACACTCGACTTTTAGACACCGACCTGACTCTTCTCATACGTCTCAAGGAGGACAGAGTTACTCGGACAAAACGGGAAGAGTCAACTGTTAGGAATTTTAGTAAGTTTTGTGTACCTCTTTAAGTTCCCACCATCGCGTTCTGTTTTAGATCTAAGTATGAATTCTGTTATATTTCAAGGTTGCGCTTAAGAAATTTTTGGAAAGCCCGTGCTTTCCAAAACACCAGATTTGATCGCCTATATTTTACGTTTGAAGCTATTTGAAGAACAAATATCAACCCAATTATCTGACGGACTTTGAAGACCACATATCATACAGAAAAACTTCCAGAACCTAGCGAATGTTAACCAGCAAACTCCAGGGACACTGTTTCGAACGTCCTGTGAGCTGAACAACTGCACGCAAATGAGTGGGGTGGATGTGCTGAGTTACAGACAAGTCGACAAACAGACAATCGAACACACGGACACGCTGCAGAGCTTCACCGCGTATGTTTACACTTATGTAACGGAAGATGTGAAGATAACGAAAGAAATTGTCACTTCACAAGGCGGTTAGTATGATAAGTAATAACCTCATTGTTTGTTGTTGTTTCGTTTATGTGTTTCGTAAGAAATCAAAGAAAATTTCATTTATCTGTTCTGCTTTCTGAGGGGTTCATTCAAGTAAAGATATGCCTTTATACTTTTCGAGATGCCAAAAATAATATCTTCAGAGCCGGAAGTCGTTGATAAAGTTTGGACAAAAACGATATCTGAACATCAAATACAGGTGACATCAAATACACCTTTATACAGAAAAAAAATATTTGAAAAATTGTCATGAATTCAGCATTGAACGTCAAAACTTGTAACTAATTTCAAAAGTAGATCTTTTACCAAAGTCTTTTAATTAGGAAGACCATTTTAATGTATTTTGTCGTATAATCAGTTTTTGCAACCGCACTTGTGCAAATGCGGTACTGCATAATTAGCAATTATCTAAACTGTTTTCTCGTGACCAGGTGAATTGGGAGGGAGTATTCAGACCGAACAGCCGTGTCATCTCGCCAGGCTGTTTTACTGTCACAGTGACAGCTGAAAACGTCACCACCATGATAAAAACTGATCTAACCAGCATCTTCATCGAGGACAATGGCGGTAAGGATAACTAGATCATTATTTTCTATTTAGTTGCTGGTTTAAGCCGAAAAGTTTTATCTTACAATGGATTTTTAGTTAAATTTTAAATGAACTTTTACCACAGAAAAGCCTGAACCCTGAAAATCATGTGAATGAACGGCCCTGTTTCAGGAGAAGGTGTGAGGTTAAAGTCTGGTTCAGTTGTTGATCAAATGGTTGGAGTTAGAGTTCCCAGTAAGATAAACAATACAAATATTGTGGTGGAGATAACTATGAAAACCGAGACTGGAAACGTTACCGCTATTTCAAGTTGGTCCATTTTAAATACCATTTTTTATGGACCGTATATATATAGTGTACGATATGGTATAAAGTGTATCATGCATTTACCGCACAGTGTACCGTTCAGTGTACCGTACAGTGTACCGTACAGTGTACCATACAGTGTACCGTACAGTGTACCGTACAGTGTACCGTACAGTGTACCGTACAGTGTACCGTACAGTGTACCGTACAGTGTACCCTACAGTGTACCCTACAGTGTACCGTACAGTGTACCGTACAGTGTACCCTACAGTGTACCCTACAGTGTACCAGGCCTTGTTTTTAACATCAGCATATCCCCGTTTCAGATCTGCCAGCAGCACATCACTCGGCCATCTCCCGCTCTGTTCTCATTCTGTCCATTGTATTCGGAGTACTTGGTACCCTCTTCCTTCTTCTCATTTTCATTTACTTCATCTACAGGTAATAGCTTTTTCCTCCTTAACATGAGCAATCGAATAGCTCTGTAAAAGTCTAACCGACGTGTTTGTAATTTTTATATTGACATCAACTGGCGACTTGCCTGAGATCTGTTAAGTACTTACACAATGTGACTAATAGAGTAATAGGGACTAATAGAGTTATAGGGACGTGACTAATAAGAACTTGGCTACTTAAACCCTCACTGTCTTGCATCTCAGAGTACGTCGAAACTCTGCACACTCGTACCACTTCAACCCGAACACGCTACGACAGGAGTACCGACCTAGTGAGGCTGAACGAAGCAAGCTCACCTTTAATACCAACCAGGTTTTTTTCAAGTTACAAGAGTTTTCTGTGTATTGTCTTAAGTTACAAGAGTTGTCTGTGTATTGACTATTGTCTTAAATTACTAGAGTTGTCTGTGAATTGTCTTAAATTACTAGAGTTTTCTGTGTATTGTCTTAAGTTACAAGAGTTGTCTGTGTATTGTCTTAAGTTACAAGAGTTGTCTGTGTATTGTCTTAAGTTACAAGAGTTGTCTGTGTATTGTCTGTAGTTACAAGAATGGTCTGTGTCTACCTCCGAATTCTGGTTTTCGTAAAAAATAGTGATTGTTCTGCGTAACGCTTGTATTTTGGGTTCTTTTATCGACCCTTTTCTGTACGTACTTTTTGTTCTGTTTGTACTTTTTTGTATACCTTTTCTGTTTTTACTTTTATCGTATACTTGTAGCCTAGCATTATTTTGTTGTTCCTTTATGTTCAGTAACAATATTACAATGCTCAAATTTTAATTGATTACATTCAATGTCAATGAGCTGTTAAAAGTTCAGTAAAATCTGAGTGACCGGTTTCAGTCTCACTCAACAATCCACCACAACCGGATGTGCGGCCAGCCGGTCGACCCAAAAGAAGAGGGTAACACCGTCTTCCAAGTGAAGCGGGTGAACGCTACTGAGAACCTGCTGGCAGGATGCCAGCACAGTGGTGCCCCCAGGACGCCTGCTGCCCCCAGTGCCCCCAGTCACGTGACCCCG
This sequence comes from Mnemiopsis leidyi, assembly GCA_000226015.1. Classification (NCBI taxonomy): domain Eukaryota; kingdom Metazoa; phylum Ctenophora; class Tentaculata; order Lobata; family Bolinopsidae; genus Mnemiopsis; species Mnemiopsis leidyi. Next base: position 18,844 of record JH155412.1, on the reverse strand, counting down.
GCTATGGCTACCGTGTTGCGGTACGAGAGAACACACAGTGAGAGCAGTGGGACCGGGAGCGTCACTCATTGCCAGGTTTGAAATGTTCTGATGTTTTCATTTTTATCTTTTTTGGATTTTATAGGTTGTTTATAGGTATCAAATTTCGATGATGGTTTATAGGAGCCAAAAAATTTCGAGCTATAAAATGTTCACCTTGACGCCCTAATTTATCAATAACAATACCATAGACTTAGAGAGTCACATTTTGTAATCTAAAATATTTGAGCTTTAATTTTAAGTCACATCATGATAGCGCTATCATATTTTTATTGGCAAAAGCAACAGGTACAGGTCAGGTACTATCAAAGACCTGAAATTGCTTTAAAAACGAAACTTTATCTGCTCTAAATCTCTATATTTCACGTTTCCCAGACAGATATTCGAGATAAAGCAGTAACGTTAACCAGCCAGGACGGGACTTCTCAGACCTACCTGTAGGTTTTACTAAGAGCAACATCCAGTACAAACAATATTGAAATGTCCAATATGAATCTTGCTAAGAGCAAGTTCTCAATCTTCTGTCCTAATTACGGGGCTATACTAAAAGTCAGAATGTCGCGTATAGAAAGACTGAACTATGTAACGTCGATAGAAAAGAACAAATACTTACTTGACCAATGACCAGTTTTTTGAGTTTTACCAGGTCGAACTTTCGATCTATATTTCAAACAATTTTCTCGTGAGTTTATTCCCATTTTTATTTTTGTTGTTGGAGTTTCCAATATATACTTTTGTTGAGTGTAATGCGTGTGCTGATTTGTAAGTTATGAATTAAGTACGATGAGTAAACGTCTACTCGATCAGTCACCATGAGTTGTTATTTCGTTTTTTGTTTTATTTCCGTAAATGTTGTTACCTTACTTTGTTGTTTTTTGCAGATTTTCCTACTTCATAGCCTGAAACAGGTTTTTAAAATTTTTAAGGATTCAGTGAATATTTTGCATATTTTTGCATACTTTTTTGTTTATAATTCCATTGTATGATTCAATATTAAGATTTTGAAATTTGTATTACTTTAAACTTAGTCAGTGTTACTTCTAGGTGGAGCACCAAAATATGCAAGTTGTTGATTATAGTGAAAATCAAATAATCCAAGCTCATCACCCTCTTTGGCACTGGGCCATCTTTTGTTATTGAATAATTATCCTATTCCTCATTTTCATTTGATAGCACAATAACCATTTGTAAGAAACCTTGTAACAGATTCTCCTTGGACAATGGAGAAATCTACCAAAAATTTGATCAGCTATAAGTATACTAAAAATCAACAAAATAAGATACTCATATTTGTGTTTCTTAAAAAGTCTAAACAACTCAATTACTGAACTCTGACATTTATCAATTGTAAAATACATTGTCATAAATAGTATCCTAACTCTGCCGGTACCACGATAAATAGATTAATCAAATTTAAAATCTAAGTAAACATAAAGATCATATAAGAGTGTTTAAGTTTCTTTGAGTATTCTTTAATGTCTACAACTTACAAAACAGCATTAACACAACTAACTACACATTTTAATGCATCGTGAAAGTTAAATCTTATTAAAGTTACGTCTCATTCTCAACTTATAAAGTAATATTTCTTGCTAACGTATCAAATTCATTTCGCTTAACTACATAAAGATGCTACCTAAACATAAATCTCTGCTTCACTATGTAAAATAACCTATAGAGCGGAATTTAACAAATTTTTATGACAAAAAAAACAATGTTTAAGATTGTAACAAGAACTGTTGCTGAAATCTTTGGAGAAGAGCTTCCACGGTCGTCTATGACCTCTGCAAATAAAGTTGGTGTTAAAATTAGTTAAAATTATTTAGGTTTTATCGAGTTTGCTAATTGTTTTAGCAATCAACTTTTATAACTAAAATTCAATAGGCTTAAAATCAGCTGTCGCTCATTTTTTAAGTTATCAGCTTTCATTGACTGGTTTTATTTCAAAGGTAAGGTTGAACAGATAAAAGCTACAAATGGCAATTTTAACAAGAATTGCGGCCGCTTTAATTGTGTCAGGCGACCGCTGAATTTCCCGTATCAGGCCGTCGCTTATTGTCAATGTCATTAAACTTTGCGAAATGAGGAATGAAAAAAGTAAAGACAACCTCGTACCAGACAACCTCGTACCAGACATAACTTCGGTTAGTTATTATTGTTCTGCATCGGCACGTGTAAATGCAGACGCGCGAGTTAATGCAGCCGTTTGATGCAGCCATGTTTGAAAATTTGCACGCGCAAAGTTTGAACACAATTGCGCGTTCTTTGCATAGTTTGTTTAAATTTCAAATATCTTAACTCTGCATGACGTCGTCACTATTGTATTGTATGTGCTGCCTTCATAATTTATTCATACTGCGTTGTTTTATGCTTATGGCGTTTCATGAATTAGTCGTTCAAAAGATTTGTTCGGAGCTGAGATTAAAAATCGTGTTACATTCATTTCTTAATCTGTCATTCGACAAAAGTCAATTAAACTTAAGTCAAAAGAATTTTGATCGACTTTACTTTTACTTGTTATTGTTTGATCGTACATTCGCACATCTTGTTGCAGTTGTTGCAAGGCAATTATGTATACATTTCATGATGCATGATGAAATCCATTATGCGGCCTCAGGCAGTTAAAACCTATAATCATATTGGTATACATAATTAAGTTTGATAAAGGAGCGTGCGCGCGGACGTGCGCGCCTACGTACGGACGGACACTTTTTGAGCTAATATTCCAAAATACTCCGATTTACGCTGTCGATCGCCAACCCTAGTTTTGTACTTTTTGTGCACGTGCACAAAACGTATCAAAACAATCTTGCCATTTGGGCCCTTCGGGCCCAAATGGCAAGATACGGGAAAAAATTCAAAGTAGAAAAAAAAGTGACAGTACCTGCGCATTTTATCCAAACTGTGTTATCTAAGTCACAGCCAGTATTCTCCTTTAACTTAGCCATGCATTCTGCAGAGACTGTTGAATTGTAAGAGGTCGTACAGCTGTCAGCTGATAAGGGAGGCATCTCTTTGCTGATTAAAAGCGTCCTGAAAAAATTAGATTGTTAAATCTTAATCTGAATCTTATAAATCAGACTCTTGTAAGTCAAAATAACCTTCTTTGCTATCACAAGTCTTTATCATGAAAAAGCGCCTAGAATAAAGACTCTACTTACTCGGAGATATATTGGAAGTTTTGAGGGCTGCTACCAAAAGTTCCTCCACCGAAACCTAGATGATTGCACATCAAACTTGCTGTCTCGTTACTGAACCCGCTGTCACAGAAAGTGAAGTTGACTGTGGTAGGGTGAAACTCGTTGTCAACACTTACCACAAGGATCCCTTCGTTTCCTCCAGTAAGGGTCTCATCGTCTTGTACCCGCATCAGTGTCACGGATGTAAATTTCCAGACTATTTCTGAAATTATGTTAGAAACAATTAACACCAGGTAAATGAGTTGATAAGTTCGGTTATAAATGTTATGTTTAGATCAAGCCAGCTACAAAAATGTTGCTGCTAAAAACTGTAGAAAGCCAGGAATATAAAATTAAAACCTTTACAATCACTTTCTTGTTTTCCCTCTCCAGACGCTACTCCTTTTCCAGAAGGACAGTCAGTACATTGAGTAGCTCCAGCTTCGCTGTATTTGTCAGCATCACATTTTGTACACTCGCTTACTGTTCCTCCTGCACTGTAAAACCCAGCTCCACAAGTTTGACATCCAGTCTTGGCGTCCAGGTACTGTCCTCCAGTGCAGGCTTCTAAAAATTGATTTTATTGATTACGTTACAAGCTCAAGCCAAACCAAAACCAATCAATGACAGCATATTCTGATCATACATTCTGTGGCGCTGATCATGGCGATCATGCATTCAGTTGTATGGTTAAAAAACAAACAGTGATAAAAAATGAATTATATGGTTGCGGTGCACAGCACAAAGAAAATACAATTACAAAGAAATCGCAATGGGCCAAGAACAAGACCCTGCGGTACTCCGACCTCTAGTTGTGGTAAGAGTTTATTGGATAAACAATGTTGCATTATCTTAGGAAAAGTCATCCAGCTGCTGACAAACAATAAATCGTCAGAAATTTAGAGTTAAAAGCCTGTTTAATGTTTATGTGTTTATAGTGCCCTTGAGACTTAGGTTGGTATGCTAGATGCTTAAACATATAAAAAGTCCAAACTTACTCCAGGTGCAGTCACTCTCTTGTTTTCCCTCTCCACGGGCTACTCCTTTTCCAGAAGGACATTCAGTACATTGAGTTGCTCCAGCTTCGCTGTATTTGTCAGCATCACATTTTGTACATTCGCTAACTGTTCCTCCTGCACTGTAGAATCCAGCTTCACAATTTACACATCCTTTCTCGTTGTCTAGATATTTTCCTCCGGTGCAAGGCTCTGAAATTTTTGCGTTTAACGTTTTTGAAACTTTTATCAGATTTAATAAAAGTATTCATCCCATGAAATTGTATTTTAAAGGACTGGGTTCAGACTAAAAGTAAACTTTGGGGTACTGCTTTATTGAGCTTTATATAGAATATAGGTAAAAGTCAAGCTTACAGCAGCCTTATTTGTTTCGGCCCTTGGGGTTTATCTTATTTTGTTCAATTAATGTAAGAATTAGATGCTTACTCCAGGTACAATCACTTTCTTGTTTTCCCTCTCCAGAGGCTACTCCTTTTCCAGAAGGACAGTCAGTACATTGAGTTGCTCCAGCTTCGCTGTATTTGTCAGCATCACATTTTGTACACTCGCTTGCTGTTCCTCCTGCACTGTAAAGCCCAGCTTCACAAGTTTGACATCCAGTCTGGGCGTCCAGGTACTGTCCTCCACTACACGGTTCTGTAAAAGTGAGAAATTATCAGTATCTACGAAATTTTCACGGATTGTTGAGGCGATCTTTTTAGCTCTATCGATACTCATATCTAGAAGCCATTGATTCCTGTAAAAAGAATCGGGTATCAGCCGGCAGAGCAGTATGTTAACCTGCTAGCACGTAGAATATAGCTTGAGCTTCAAGATTATTTGACTAATAATTGATAAATATGGATGGATATTGCCTATAAAAGGATAATAGCACATCTAATAATAACACATCTAATATTTATATTTCTTGTTTGAAGCTCAACAGTCAACAACATTCAATGTTGAGCTTAGAAAACACCCTGAACAATGCTTAATGCTGCCGCTCTGCTTAATTGGCAATAACAAAAATCAAAATTCTTAACTTAAATTTAAAGAGTGATTTTAGATGTTAATTATGATTTAAAAATATTTGTTGCAACGTCAAGAGAACACTCATGCGTATGATCTCGATTCTTGGCACTTCCACCGTTTTATGAATTTAACTACCTTATCGGAGGAAAAGTTTCCGGTGGTAATTCTGGATCGCGATTCAGGCCATACTTTTAACCGGCCAACTAATAACTAGCCTTATTACCACCGGGAACTTTTCCACCGATAAGGTATCATAGAGGAAATATTATCTTTTTCCAACATGCTACTTTCGGATGCTTGGACTGGCATGCGATCTTAGCTTTCAGCCTTTCAGATTGAATCCGTCATTTTCATGCAGCATGACGTTTTACTTACACAGCTTTAACTTACTCCAGATACAATCACTTTCTTGTTTTCCATCTCCAGAGGCTACTCCTTTTCCAGAAGGACATTCGGTACATTGAATTGCCCCAGCTCCGCTGTATTTGTCAGCATCACATTTTGTACATTCGCTTATTGTTCCTCCTGCACTGTAAAACCCAGCTTTACAGTTTTCACACCCTTTTTCGTTGTCTAGATATTGTCCTCCGGTACAAGATTCTGATTGTAAGAGTTCAGTTACAGGAAGCCGACACTCGCTTTATAAGCCCTGAGCAAATTCATCAACAAAGGTTTCATATAATATGTGCTTTTAGCTAAGGGCTTACTCCATGTGCAGTCACTTTCGAGTTTCCCTTCTCCCGCCGCCACCTCTTTTCCTGATGGACAGTTTGAGCAGGATGGGCTGGTGGAACCAACTGGAGCCCAGTGGTCGGCTTCACAGTTCTGGCACCCCTTGGCTGCATCTAGGTACTGGCCCCCCTGGCATGGCTCTGTAAATATTTACTGGCTTGCAAATCTATTGTTCAACTTCACTTCTCTCTCAAAATTAGAAAAAGTTGTTTGCTTTCAGAATGATATAGCAGCTTTTCTTAAAATTTATGAAATGTTTGTCTCAACATATAGTAAATACTGCGTGGCTTTCGGGGCATGTTAAAACTGTCTTACTCCAGGAACAATCTTCCTCCTTAGTCCCTGTTCCAGCGGCCACTGTCTTGTCTGCAGGACACTCCGTGCATTTAGAGCTAGTAGAACCGACGGCACCCCACTCATCTGCTGGGCAGTCTTGACAACCGTTTGTAGCGTCTAGATACTGTCCCCCTTGACATGGTTCTGTGTGGTTTAGTAGTTTGTTTCCTGATTCATGAACATATCTGTCAACAGGACAGTATTGTCCCATCTCCATTTTCTGTGCTGTTGTGTCACTTAAAAGTCTGTTCAAGTCAAAAATCAGCTGATGAGAAACTCAGAAAATTGATGTCTTTGGAAATGTGCTTAACAAAACATTTGAACCGGTTTATCAAATTGTCTCATTATGTAATCGTCAGTATGGATTACCTCAGATTTGTAATCAGCAAACAGCATTCAAGTTTGCTACCTCTACTTCGAATACTTACTCCAAACACAGTCACTCTCTAATTTTCCCTCTCCTTCTGCCACCCCTTTTCCATCTGGACAGTTGACACAGTTAGGACTTGTTGACCCCACTGGACTCCACTTGTCCGCATCACAGTTTTGACAACCATCGGTTTGGTCCAGGTACTGGCCCCCTTGACATGGCTCTGAAGAAGAAGTTTGCCTATTTTATAAATATATATTCCTCCAAGGTAGTAAGATGTCTGTTATTGTTATCAAGTTCAAAGCCACCAATAGTAAGACTAAGATACGCTGGTCAGTCGGATGTGTAGTTTTTTCTCGAATCTGTCACGAGAAGAACTCCTATAAACAACTAAAAACGGAAATGTGGGTATATCGAACATACTCCAGGTGCAGGCGTCCTCACTGTTCCCCGCTCCAGAACTCACGCCCTTCCCATCCGGACAAGAAGTACAGCTTCCAACAGAACCCCCGGCACTCCAGGTGTCCTCCAGACAGTTTAGACAACCGACTTTCTGGTCGAGATACTGACCGGCATTACATGCTTCTGCAGATATATCGTCTGTTAGGTTCAAGGTTGGAATGTGCTGGTCTGATATTGAGAATCAGGTCAGAAGATTTATCTTGCTAGTTCTGGAAAATCTTATCTGATAATCTTAATGTCAGTTGTGATTCGAAGTCTACAAAACTCAGACCAGATTAATAGAAAATGGCAAGAGTGCGCTGGAATCTGTTTATAAACTCACTCCAGACACAGTCACTTTGTTGGGTTCCCGATCCGACCGCCACACCTTTTCCCGTAGGACAGGCCGTACAGGAAGACTCTGTGTTTCCTGCCGCGCTCCAGTGGTCCACTGGACAGTCTTCACAACCGTTCGTCTGGTCCAGATACTGTCCAGCATCACATGGCTCTGTAAGCGTTGTAGGCGTTTTATTGTCTTACTCAAACATAGATTCACTGCTTAACGAAATTTTACCATTTGACCACGATTAGTATTACTATTACGACTGATGGCACCTTGTCCAATTTGCCAAAAATTCGTGGTGAACTAGCATTCTTCCTCTGTTCAATTCTGCTAAATCCTTCCCTTACAGATAAATTCCAGTGCAGCAATTAAATCACCACGAAGGGCATCCATTATGTTCAACAGCTAAACTTCATTATAGCTATTTGTTCGTTATCTGCAGATCAGTACAATGAATTATTGGATCCCATTTTTAATCGTGAATGCCATTCTGAAGAAAAGAAGAAGGAAACTTTGTCGATGTGATCAACAATTACGCTTCATAACGAGTACAATTTCGTCAACGTTTGATGTTTAAGGTATAGTATCAAAAGATGGCAATTAAATACTAGTGTGATGGTTACTAGTAATGTGGGAACTAGTAATATGGTAACTACCCAGTAACCGACAATTTTTCGATTTTCTGCTCATTAGGGACGCTAGGAAAGAAAAACATAATCCACTTGTACTTCAATATTACACAGTTTTCATTTTGGTTTTATCCCCACGTTTAAGAAGCAATGCGGACGTCAGAACAATTTCTTCAATTTCTATTTCTTGTCTGACAAACTTTAATTAAAAAAAACGGATATTTGCTTGTACACTTACTCCAAGTACAGTCAGACTCTTGAGTTCCTTTTCCAGCTCCCACTCCCTTGCCTGTTGGACACTGCGTACACGAAGTTAGCCAACCTCCAGCTCCGTAGTGATCAGTAGCACAATTTTCACAACCATCATTGCCCAAGAACTGTCCTGCTTCACAAGCTGAGGTGTGAGTGAAGCGTTAGTTAGGGCTTTGATAATGAACCTGTACAAAAATGACCTGGATATTTTGTTGTTAATCAGTATTATACATATCTTAATTAACCAGAAACAAATAAATGTGAGATCCGTACCGGCGATTACTCGATATTTTATCATATACTTAGATTCCAATTTGTAACCCGCATCACTGTCCGTCAGTTTGACCTTGACTTTCGTGATAGAAGCACGATTGTTTGTGAAGCTGGTCCATACTTCAGGACATGGGTCAACAGTAGCACTTGAGAATGTACCCTGGGAACCATCCTGTATTTCAACTACATAGTCTGTATTCAAGTCTATAGTCACTACTGTTGGTATTGAAGTCAACATTTCCGATTTAGTTTCTGAACAGAACTCAAATGCCGCCACATCATCAAGTTTGAGGGAGTTTGTTCTCGAAGAGTGAGTGTTCCAGGAATACCTGACGGTGTCTACCAATGACGACTGTAGTTCTTGTTTAAAGAATAAAGTCTCAATTTTGAATTCTAGGTCGGAGTTGTCCTCTAACTGAGTCAATTGAAGTTGAACTCGATTCTTTGTTAAGCTGAAGTCGAGGTATTCTGTTTCAATGTCTCCACTGCTTGTGGTCAAAGCCAACTCAGTCCAGCCTGAATATTATTTCATCATTTATGTTTTGTAAACATTTTTGAGACCAGAATAAAACCGACATAACTTTTCAGTCTTTGGCTAAGTTTGATGTATATGTTTAGACTATTTCAGCTTGAATTTCATAAAGATTCACTAATGGAGTTTTAAAAAACATTAATTAAATATTGCATAACTACCTTGAGAAAGGGAAACTCGAGCTATAAGTATAAGTAACACTGCTATCCATGATAATGTTGTGCTCATTCTTTCTTCTCAGTATCAGTCGTTCATGATCTGACTAGGTTTCTTTACTTGAATGTTTTTACAATTAGTTCTACTATTTCTAAATTCTATGATTATTTCTTAAAGTTTGTTGATCAAAGGTGCAGCCCTAACTGATAAACAAGATCGGTCTCCCACTAATGATAGTGTACCTCGTTGTTTCACATTTTTACAATGTACTGTATATAGTTCATCGTATACACTACACTGAATTTACACATTATACATTTAAACACGTATACACGGTATAGATCATACTCAGTATACAATATATAGTATATAGTATACAGTATACAGTATATACAGTATACAGTATACTGTATACAGTATACTGTAAACAGTATACAGTATATACAGTATACAGTATACAGTATACAGTATACAGTATACAGTATACAGTAAACTAGATCAGTACAGGTGTACATAGTATAAAGTATACGGTATACAGTATCCCGTTAAATAGCTGATTCAGGCAAAGAAAAACGAAGCAGCGACAAGCGAAGCAAAGGAGAATACTAGTGACATGTAAACAACAATTTTACTACCTACAAAACAAGACTATGGCATTGAGCCGCATAATTTTATTTTTCAGGCACACTAGATTGAATATCTCATTATATTGGCCCAAATATTTAATAATGCACGTGAAGAATATGTAGATACGGCTTATCAGAGAGGTAATCTTCACGAACTCCAGGTGTGGCTTGCAGTTACCTTCCTTACTTTTAGTTCCGTGTCGGCTTTACAGGTGTTTTGTGTTCCGTCGAATGTTTACGATCCTTCCAAAGAATATAAAGTAAAACTTTATTTCATGTTAAAAATTCGATTCTCCGCTCGGAATTTCCTATATGAAGTATTCGTCTGCACTAGTGTAAAATCTACTTATAACTAGAAACTTTTAATCTAGTTTCTAAAGCAGTTAAATAAGATCTATGAAATTCTAAAATACGCCTCCTAGACTTATTTAACGAATTTTAATATTAACTTAACTACTAAAGTCAATGTGAAAAAATATTCAAAATAAGCAACGAAAATAAATACGTTAAGAAATAGCACAACACTCCCAACAACAAATATATGATATGTACCAGCTTCAAAAATACACTCGTATGGAATGCAAGCTATTTAAAAAAAGTAGTGATGTAATTGGGGCAGTGATTTTGCACTGCATAACACTACTCTGCTGGAGCGGCTTGCAGATCATTGCTGGAATTCCACCATGGATATAGCTTATGTAGAGATATAGCTATATTATAGCTATATCCTCTACCTAGACGCGTCTCTATATATTTTGTACATTCTACTCGTCATTACTTGGAGGTTAGTGTGGTTACAAATATAACATCTCTGTAAGTGATTTCTGCGACACACTACTTGATCAGGGGGAAAAGTGTACTGGCTGAAGACCGAAAAAAGAACCATGACACCTACTGCCCCACAAAAACTCGAATATTTGTTGACTCTTACTTCCATTTTCATTCGAACCAAAGGTTTTATCTGGTAACCTAAGTATACGCAATGACTTAAACCTATTTAACTTATCAATACAGTGCAAAACAAACGACAAGAGTTGAATATTTAAAATTGGGGAGAAAAGAAGAATAGAAGGGCATATAACCCAGCCCCATGGCAAGAGTTGCGTGAAACAATCTATACAAGTTTGTCTCATGTAAAGACGATAGTGTAGGTATATCATGTAGCTGACGTAAGGATGTATAAAAGATTCCTTTCGAACCGACCGCAAAAGAATTGGTCGTGACGTCAGCAATAATTGACCTATAAACTTCCGTATAAAGCTAGACTACAAGCTAGACTACAAGCAAGACTGCATGCTAGACTGCAATTAGCTTCTACTACTTCACGCTGCATGCCACGGACTGTAACTACAAGAAATGTCACGTCCTAAACGGAGTTAGTACGTTTTAAATGCTTACGTAGGACACTCCAACCACATCTATTCCTATAACTAATGAGCTAACAGGTTATGTGGACTGTAGCCTATGAAGTACTGAAGTAACCTATGTAAGCATGTGAAAAACTATGAGTATGACGTATGACGTATAGATTCTTAAGTATGACGTTAAGATTCTTAAAAAGATTTTGTTCCTATAGTCGTCTGTCTTACTGGATATAATGTACTGTACGGACACATAAAATAACAAATAAATGTAAACCAAATAAATGTATTTCAGGCTAACAACGTGTATTTTCTGGCATGTTTGATTTAGGATCATGTTACGAAGACAAGATTATAGAGACTAGGTCTTTAATTCTTAGCCGTAGTCTGTAGTCGGCTTTCGTTTAGTATAACGAACGTACAGAGACGATAGACGGATTTAATGTGGCAGATAATTGAGGTTCCTGCGGATTTGATAGAAATCTCTGTATAATATACTTGTCATTCTATCATCAACATAAGGTTAATTTAACAAAGAATAGCTTTAATTATTTCGATATTAGCTACAGATCAAAGACTACGGAAACAGAATTCGAAATGTGTACCAATTTTGGTCAAATACGCACTTTTCTTACTCGGTAAATGTCTAATACTTGCTGTCATTTTGATGATAAGGCATGCATTTTTACAAATGCAATAGAGAAATGTATCCACTTTCTCGATAACTTATATTTATTTATGCAATATGAATAACCACCAAAGAACGCAATAATCAACAAAAATAGAACATACACAAAGCACTCGGTTTACAACCCGATTGCCTACTATGAAACACCCATAGGCTGATGGTAAATAAACTTCTATCAAAAAAAACTTTATTTTGACTTCTAGGTTTAGATTATGAAAGACGGACAGATCACTACGTAACAGTTGTCATTACTAATTATCATTAACAAGCCTGCACCATCAGTGCAAGCCGATCAAGCAACTCTGATCATCTAATTCAATCTACTCTCTAGAACATCTTTTTGAAAATACAGGTTCTGAGTTTTTCATAATCATAATGTTTTTATTGACCCTGTACTCAATTACAATAGCATAACTTAATAGGCTGCGATTTTGATGAGGCAATAACTTTGGTATGGCTTGAGACGAAGATTTGCAAGAGAACTAAACCCTGAACGAACTTATGGCATTAGATTATGATATTATAGCTTTATTATAGGCCTATATACAGGGCTAGAGTGAAACGCGTGACGTATGACTATGAGCTGCAGTGTGTTCATCGTTTACTGATCGTGTTGGATTATTAGTATTACTAACTATACTTAACTAGTACGTAATGACTTATGGTGTGGTTAGATGTTGTTCAATAGATCCTATTAGACTGCGTCTACGTCATAATACTGATGTTGGTACAACGGAAGTTTGTACATGAATTCTGTAGAATAATTACTAAATATCGATTTTAGATTATGATTCACTAAATATAAGGGGTAAAACACAAATCTGGAATATTCTAGTTATAACGTTGTCATCCCTAGATCTAATTTATAAAAGCTGTAAATGTACAAATTATAAAAAGTATTCTAATATACAACATGGTCACACAAAGATGAAATCTTACACAACAAGACAACGACCTTCAGTCTTACGGGCTGAAATGAATAAGTTAATAATATATATAAAAGTTAATAATATATATAAAATATAATAAAATATAATAATAATATATATAAAATATAATAAAATATAATAATAAAGTTAACACAGAAAAAGGAAATACAATTACACGAATAATAACGTTTATGTATCGCAAGATTCCTGTACATAAACGCTATCACAATCACACTAGCTCTTGTAAAATTTTCTATGAGGTTCCAAATTCTGGGCTTGTTAACTGAGTTATTTCTTTATTTCCGTCATCGTTATTCGCTTCCTTCAAGGCCTAAACAAGCGATTTAAAACAATTATATTGTATTTCACATCCGCTGTAACTTAAGTTACAGCTGACTTAATCAAGTCGGTAACAATAGACTAGTGACAACTTAAAGCGTGTTCATACCCAGTTGAAGATAGTTCTTGTGACCAGACTGACATGTACCTACCTACTGCAGGCATTACTGCTAAAATGAGCTTCAACTTAAGCTAAAAGTAATGATTATGTAGTGCAAAGTATTTTAAGCAACATTATGTCATTAAATGATCTAGTAAGTGCTTGTGTTTAGTTCTACTGCCGTAAGAGAAGAATCTTCGTATGCTACGGTTTGTGGTCAGTCTTTAAATCTACACAAGCTTGTAGTGCAAAGATACTGAGCGGCAGGAAATAAGACAATGTAACGAAGACAAACAAAAGCAATGGTCGATAAATAGAGAGATACTAACAAACTAATAAAGCATACCTCTAAGCAGCCTATGTAGGTATTATAGAACCTGATCTTGTTTGCTGTTTTATTTCGTCCCTCTAACCAAAACAAAAGTCATTCTAGTTTACAGCGGTTGGGAATTAAGCCGCGTACGTACTCAGAGCTTTAGCATATTTCAACTTTTTCTCATTCTAATCTCATGAAGCCTCGTCATTCTGATCAGGCCTCTAATTGACTGTTGGCTAATTACAGATTATTTCAAACTTAAATTAGTAGGCGCTACTTATATTGTAGTTCTTCATTGTTGAGTGACGTCAGTTATTATACGTAAAGCTTTGAAGATATAGACAGGTGAAAGAGTTGAAGGACACATAAGTAATAGTAATAGTGTGACTGTGTTGCTGTATAAAAAATTGCTGTGTGGCGTTAATGTTAACGGTGTTATTGATGAAAACTTCTATTTAAGGAGGTTCATATCAATGAGTGAAACAAAACGAAATTAAAGAAAGTTCATTTATGGGATGTTCATAAAAACGCAAACTCTAAAGTCTAAAAAATCCATTATTAGAATTCAGAAAGTACAATTGTCCACTGTCAAAGGCTATAAAAAATAACTGAAGTTTTTGAATGCCGATCATGATTGAAACTATTAAACTTTTTCGAAACGTCATACTGGATCTTAAAATATAAATTCCAAAAACTATAACTGAACGTTGACAAAAGCATCCGAAAAGTTATTGAGAAAATAAAAAGCACGTCAGATGCCACAAATAAAAACGTAAGAAAATATTACACATAGAATTCATAAACATGCAGCATTCCTCGCACAATGTATGAAAAACAAGGAATATTTAAAATTCGTGCATGCTAAGGAGAGTTTAAATGACAAACTTAAATGTCATAAAAAGTTACACGAAAACCAGAAATCACATCTGTTAACGTATACGATATAATTTGGATATGAAAGTAATCCATCATCGAAAATGGACTAGGAAATAACCCTAAAAGATGTCCTAATCCTATGGACTGGGATGAGGTCTAGTGACATTTCATCTAGTCCTGCGTCATGAAAGCAATACAAGTAAAGTTAGAAATGCATTTGTATAATTATAACAGTGCCATTAAACACTATCTCGGTGATAGTGATACCAACTCCTCATTTTTAACACCAACTTTATTCACTGTCTTACGACTTTGACTATAAGATGATTGCTCTTTTCACCTCAACAAATTATGACAGGCACAACAACTAGAACAGTTATTATTAAAATTCGCTCAGTTCCAGAACCGTCGTCATTAGTATCATCTTCATCGCCGGCGTCTTTTCCGATATCATCAGTGTTTTCAGTTTTATCGCTTGTATCACTATCCCCTGTCTTTTCTTCTGGGTAGAATTTAGGGGTCTTTCATCAAAAGAAAATTCTGACGATACGGATAAGAAAAAGGATAATTTTGGATGTAGCTTGGATTGATAGTAAAAAAGAGGTTATAAATATGAGAAAAAAACATAAAAAGAAACTACAGTGAGCCGATCTGACTCCATCATATTATTACCTATTTCTTTGCAGTCACTCTCTTGTTTTCCCTCTCCAGAGGCTACTCCTTTTCCAGAAGGACATTCGGTACATTGAGTTGCTCCAGCTCCGCTGTATTTGTCAGCATCACATTTTGTACACTCGCTTGATGTTCCTCCTGCACTGTAAAACCCAGCTTCACAAGTTTGACATCCAGTCTGGGCGTCCAGGTACTGTCCTCCACTACACGGTTCTGAAAAAGTTAGCCATTATCAGTATCTATGAAATTTTCACGGATTGTTGAGCTGAGTTTTTTGCTCCAGGGGAAGTTGATGGAGTAAATCACATATAGGTGACACTGGTATTCGAACCTCTATTCTTGTTTATGAGTAGCTTCTGAACAAATAGTAACCCCATCGCCATACTGGCAGTTGCCACTAATATTTGATAGTAATGGTGTCAGTGATGCTGATGCACTTGGAATAATGGTAATACTATAAGT
>JH155389.1:103936-116286 GCA_000226015.1 Mnemiopsis leidyi | reverse complement strand
GAGTGGTAGATTAGAGTGGTAGAATTAGAGTGGTAGATTAGAGTCGGTAGAATTAGAGTGGTAGAATTAGAGTGGTAGACTTAGAGTGGTAGACTTAGAGTGGTAGACTTAGAGTGGTAGACTTAGAGTGGTAGACTTAGAGTGGTAGAATTAGAGTGGTAGACTTAGAGTGGTAGACTTAGAGTGGTAGACTTAGAGTGGTAGACTTAGAGTGGTAGACTTAGAGTGGTAGACTTAGAGTGGCAGACTTGGAGTGGTAGACTTAGAGTGGTAGACTTAGAGTGGTAGACTTAGAGTGGTAGAATTAGAGTGGTAGACTTAGAGTGGTAGAATTAGAGTGGTAGAATTAGAGTGGTAGACTAATAGTGGTAGACTAATAGTGGTAGACTTAGAGTGGTCAGATTCTCGTTCATCTTCAAGGTGAGAGTACTTTATGGCTTTTTAAAACATCCCATTTGAAAATGTTTATGGTTGTGCTTGTGCGATGGACACTGTCCACTCGTCACTAGAATTGTCGGTCTTTGCGTGATTTAAGACTTGAGATAACTGATCACGTGATAGATATATGAGTATACCTAAGTATGATATTATAATTTAAAGGTTAAAGTTGGCAAGACAAGTTGCGATATCACTGACAATGACTATACTAGTACATGCAGGCCTGCACTGATGCAGCTTGTATACATTTCTTGATGTTCTCACGAATGTGAATGTTAGTCTGGCAGTCTATTTGTTGTATTGTCACGCTCTGATTTTTCAGGGTGAAACTCAATATGAAGTGATTGCATGGTTCTCAAGCCCGTCTCGGCAGAGACTTTGATAGAATTATCAACTGTTCTACGAATATCAAAGCTAGAGTTTGCGGCTGGTTAGTGGGAGATAAAATCGAATTAAAATTTTACTGCTTTTTGTTGGTTTAGCCTTGGGTAAATTGTTTTCTTTGAGCCTTTGGGTAACTGTAGATATAAACTGATAACCTTGTTGTCAGAGGGGACCGTAAAGAGAGCTGCACGCAACGGCCAGTGAAAACTGATAGCTATAACTATAATAAACAAAAGTTCAATATTTAAGATTTTTTTCCAGGAGCCTATACTTTTGTTTATTATTATTTTTTCAAATGTTATTAAAGGTGATTCTTAAGGTGATAGATTTGTAAAACTATACAGACACGAGATTATAGGGCATCCTTGTTAAGAATAGTGCCTAATTGGTGTGTATTTAGTATCAAGTATTTAGTATCAAGTATTCAGATTCTTCGTTTTTGTAGAATGGGAACAGTTGGCTTGATGTTTTTCCCGTGAGCAGTTATCTGATTGTGAAGAAGGAATAAGGAATTGGGATGAAATAAAAGTGTAAAAGTGCATTTGGAATTCCAAATCCACTTTATACACTTTTATTTCATCCCAACCTTATTCCTTCTTCACGTATAAAGTATTTAAATATTTAGTATAAATCCCCCTCCCTCTGGATATCAATATTGAAAATATGCGAAAATTCGATGCTTAATGTTTTTCTTGTTGGTTCTGCTTGCGACTGTGATAGAATTACCAATGTTGATAATATTTCCACATTATCCAATAACCGTCTCTATAATCGCACCGCGTTTTAGCGGCCAGTTTGGTGCATGCAGTGCCCAACATAGATCTCTGAGCCAAGTGGGGTTATCTTAGAATTAGATACTAATGTTGCCTTTCACATGTGTTTTCTACGTGGCCCCGCTGACGATGAGACTCGCTGAGAATCGCCTGATTTTTAAAACGTATGCAGCCCACTTTTCTTATCATCTGTTTTCCAAAGAGTCGCATGTCTAGTCAACTAATTTGTTGCCTTAAGCTACTCAAACTCAAAGTCGAATGACTTAATAAATAATGAATTAATTTTTGGTACTAAAACCAAGAATATATTTTGTATTTCACTCACTTTAAGTTTAAGCCAAGCTTTTGCTTCAGCAAGTTTGACGCTGACATGGTCATGGTAGATCATAAAGTTTGCTCGACATTTTATTTTCTATCTAGTTATGATTCTTCTTAAAGTTGGTTATCTAAGACCTATAAGTTATCTAAGTTATACATAAATCCTTCTTCATCATATATTGATCTTTCATTGTTGATATTGGTTATCACTTTACAAGCTCAGAATTATCAAATCATATGGTAGGATTCATGCCTGATAATGATTAAGAACGCTGCTTGTCAATGATTAAAAACGCAATTGAAGTTGACTAATTCAAATCCCCTGTTTTTAATTCTAACGCTATAATTATAATGATCCAAGCAGTAACAGTAACACAAGTACTAATTACAGTTCGATATCAAACATTGTCAAATGATTAAGCGGGACTGGAAGATCTTCTTCTTTCTTTGGAGTATAACCTATCTTTGCGTTCAGATTGGTGAGCAACTAACATTTCTATTAATATCAATAGTCAATACTGTTGATGAACTGTCAAAAATCAAATTGCTACAACATTAATTATCATTTCAACCTAATATCTTGCTTTTATTGCAAATAAAACTTTAATCCTACTATATCGAGATTGAAACCAAACCATAGTCAATTATTGATACTGATGTTCCATGTTTGACGGGGTTTTAACAGAACAAACATCTCCCCAGCGAATGGTGCGGATGCTACATGCAAGCTACCGGCTGCACCGTTAGGGGTCCTGAAGAGCAGCGGTTGTCCCACGTTTGATCGACCTTACTACCTGGCAAAGACTTCGATTGGGATTACAAAGACAGACGGGTCTTTACCTAATGTTACTTTTGATTCCACGACTTCTTTTAAGCTAACAGGTTTGAATTTTACAAGATTTTGAACAAAAATTATTAGCCTCACGTTGCTGCCTGAAACGTCAAGCAAGAAATTTTTTACCAATACAAGAGCATTTATCGAAACGTTGTACCACTTTTTTACTGATGATGAAGCTGACATGATACTGATAGAATGATATAGGAAACAATTTTCAGCATCCATTGGGGAATGCCGATGTCCATAATTATTTGCTTTTTATGTAGGCATTCTTTAAGGTAGACGTCGAAAATTTATCTATTGCAATTTATATTTATTAACTATTACTAGTTATAACTCACAATTATAACTCATTCATTTTGAGCCTCTATATTTTGAGTTTCTATATTTTGGGTTTCTATATTTCGAGCCTCTAAATTTTGAGCCTCTATATATTGAGCCTCTACTATATTTTGAGCCACTATATGTTGAGCCTCTATATTTTGAGCCTCTATATTTTGAGCCTCTAAATTTTGAGCCTCTATATTTAGAGCCTCTATATTTTGGCTGCAGCTTGTATCAAACTTGAGTACTACTACTGACACTGCGGAACGTGTTTTTTGTTTAGTAAGTGGATACGTTGTGTGCCCAAGTATAACCCTATCCCTATCCCTCTACGCCAAAGCATTTTCATTTAGCGGCACATGGGCAATCTGCCAAGGTTTTACAATTTTGACGGTGTTTCCTTGAATCGAACATAATTGAACATAATTTTACCAGGTAAAACATATACCATGGACATGTGTTTCACTACTGGCCGATCTGGCTTTGCTTACATCAACCCAAAGGGAACTTTCTGTTGGCTCCTTACACCAAACCGGAATTGTCCCTTTGGAGCTTCCACCGAAACAGTTTCTGTTTCTGCTTCGGATCTTAACTTTAACTGCGATACAGGCATGTCAGTTTTAAGTATTCTTATGTTTTGTCAAATAAACAGACTGCTTTACGAAGAACTCCTTGTCGGGAAAATATAACACCTCTTTTTCAGGAATAAACTCTTTTTGTTCCGGTCAGACATTATCCCTGAAGTTCTGCTGTTTTAGTAATGCACCACACACTTGTAAGTTTTTTAATTAATAAAACAGTGCTACAATTTTTACTTATTTTTCTTGTGATTTACATGCATATTTGCTAAAAGTTTCTAATCCGCCTCAGGATACTATAGACGCTTAATCGGTTAATCCCTTTGAGTTTGTTCCTTTAGCTTGATTCCATACACAATTTCAACTTTATCGAAGCTGTTTCCAGAATATCAAATCACCATACTTCAGCTTTGACGGAGCTATTTCCTGAAGATCAAATCACATTATTCCGGTCTGGTGGCCAATGTCAAGAATTAGTTTCTATGACATGGACGGAGGGATATTTCAGTGTTGCGACCAGTGGAGGCATTAACGTCGTGCAAGCTTCATCGGTAAATCTTGGTCAAAATAAGCTTTTCTGGTGACATGTTAAACTTAAAGTTTGATAAAGCTTTGGCGTGGCATGATTTTAACCCCGATTTCTAAGTTAAAGGAGGTAAGCTTAAAATCGAATGACTTCTATATCCGTGACAAGCAGTCATTGAATTACCCCTTATCTCAGGTGGATACAACTGTGACAGGAAGTTCCGTGAAATTTCATCTTTGTCATTATCAAAAACGTAAGATCAAGTTTTTAACGTTTTGACTCACAGCATGTATGGCATAACAAGATATGTGATAACGATATCTAGCTTGCACTTAATAGGCGTCTGGTACTCTGAATGGGTGGCCGATGGCTTTGATACTTAGGGAACTTTTAACTTTATCTTGAAATCTAGGTTTCCGTCTGAAATTATATGGATTAGCGTTTGGACTTATAACATAACTATAGTTGTTAGTTTTATTGTTCATGGATTTGATCTATCTGATCAATTTTACCCGCAGAACAATGTATCATAGATGAACCGGGAGCGTACTTCTTTGGTAACGATAGATGTAAAACCAGAAAACAGCTACAAAGATTTGCTTGTAAGGTAGCAAAATGTTAATTCCTGCTGTTTCAATCATGGATTTTGTTAAAATGAATACATGCAGAAACCCTTTGCGGGAATCTCAAATTAAATTTTCGCTTCTTCATAGAAAATGTTGCTTAAAAAATAAATTTTAGTCGGGGTACAATTACACAAACGGAGGTGTAGCATCAGAATATACTTACTGCAATCCGGACGGAGAGTGGCAAAATGATCAACTTCATTGTGCAAGTGAGTAGGTATTATCTCTGCTAATTTTATAGAAAAAATACTTCAAACACAAATGACTATGAGCCCTATGAGTACCTTGTTCATGACTGCTGCAACTGCTAATCACCTTTGCAGGAATGTCCAAGTACTACAAACTTGCTCCAATCTTCGTATAGAATTCTTGATGTTAAGATCGTATTATTATATAGAATTCTTGATGTTGAGATCTATGATAATTGATAGCATTAAAATTGAACATTAAAACATCCACTCAAGTTATACCCGTCCTCTCAGAGGGGTGCACTGACCCGGGAACTGTAACAAACTCTACGAGGTCTGGAGACACCTCCTTCAACTACTACACCTCCCTCAAGTACTCCTGCAGTCCTGGCAGCTACCTCAATGGGTCGGAGAGTCTGTTTTGTCAGTACACTGGGAATTGGAACTCCTCCTTGCCTAACTGTATTTACGGTAGGCGTTGTTGTATTTACGGTAGGCGTTGTTTATCTTCATCTTGTACTGTTATTATAACCCTACTGTTATAATATACTGTCAACTTGACTTAACGACATTCATGCTTGTATTAGGTAACATTGTTGTGTCTGTTCTAATTCAAAGTGGGAAATGGTGTTGTGCTATGGTTCAATTCACGGCTTACATGGTCATACTTCAATACTTCAGTTCAATGTGGCGATCCTCCTAAAGTCCTGAACTCCACAGTCACTGTTCCTAACCACCCAGAGTATGGGACTCAAATAACATACGTGTAAGAAGAATTAAAATCTTGCAAGATTTAATTAGACGGATATATAGATATACGTTTTTTCTAAGTTAAAAAAAAAAAGTTTTTCTACTGCCCATGTAGACTGCTACTTGTTGAATCAAGCGGAGCAGCTTGCAAATATTTAACATATTCCACCTTCCAAAATACGACAACTAAACATCATGACCCTTGACCCCCTGTCAAAGCAAGCAATGACATACATTTTCTGAAGGTGTGACGAAGGGTTTGTAGCACGTAACCCTGTAGCAAGGTGCGGTAAGGGAGGGACCTGGGAGGGAGGTGGATCTCGGTGTGACATAGTCAACTGTTCCCGACCCGTCGATGTTCAGGATGGCACTTTTGAGAACTTGGGACCGAGTGTAAGCTTATCTTTGTTTATTCTAGATGGATCTTTATACACATGGCTATAGTCATAAAGCTTGCCATGATTTCATTTCTTTGAACGTGACAGACAGGATACATAGAGACATCTACGAAATGTGATTCAAAACTTGTTAAAAACCACCGAACCCTCAAATTATTTCGTTATCAGAGCCTATTCCCGTATAAAACGGAGGTTGATGTTCTCTGTAACCGAGGCTATCAAATCGATGGTTTATCCTCAATATCTTGTTTGTCAAACGGAACTTGGTCTAAGACATCCTGCTCTAAAATTGGTAAACCCCTCTCTTGGCTTTTCATGTACGTTCTGTGATTGTAAGAGATGTGTGTAAGATTCTTCGATATACGATATGAGTTAATTACCTTCAGAAGTTAACGTACTAGTAAACTGTCAACGTGTCAATTAGATTCAATTAAGTATCCTTACAGTAAAGCCACCTTTTGATAAAAATACTAAGTGTCATTATCAAATATTCAGTGTAGTTGGACTGCTATTGCTGGAGACACTTTAGCCACAAAACTTCTTCAGAGTGCAGTCAGCCTGTAGTAGATCCTAACGGAAGTTCCAACTATTCCGCCCCAGTTTTTGTTGACGAGAGTGTCGATTTTACCTGCAAAAAGGGCTTCAATCTAACCGGTACGTTTTAAGAGCCTGATTTGTTGTATAATATCTCTATAAGTCAATTTTGAAGGACTAAATTGAAATTAGTAGTATCACATTTCGTGTTAGACTTAGACTTAGAGTTTATAACTTTAACATGTCAATAATGGCAAAAATTATTATAGTGACCGTGAATATTGGTTAGTGAAAAACTTTGCCCTCCTTCTGCAGGTAATTCGACAATCAAATGTATGGACACTGGTTCTTGGTCGTCTCCAAGTCCGACGTGCAAAGAAATCTACTGTCCGGACATCGCTCCCCCGACTTACGGAGCGATATCGTTCTCTGTAGCTCCGGGAACAAACATAGCAAACGGAACTGTCGCAACAGTGAAGTGTAACGACGGGTACACTTACAACTCAACTTCAATGGAAATCACCTGCTTGTATGGTTTGCCACTATCCGCTTCACAACATTTAAGTTTTTAAATTATCAAACCATGCGATTTGTTCGGAGTTAAATTTACGTTTCCCATTTGTTAATTTTTGCTGTTTTTCATTGTTCGCTGCTACAACAGACTCCTTTATCAGGAGAGTGGGATGAGACAGTTGGAAAGTGCCTACCCAATAACTGCTCGACACCCACTATTCAGAACGGCTATTTTGATAAGATACAGTCAGTCTACTTAAATGGTTCCATCGTTTCGGCAAAATGTGATCACAATTATCAGCTTCATGGTACGTGTTGAACAGTAAATCGAAAAATGCTTGCGCAAGGTTTACAATATATTTAAACAGCGGGTGGCACTAACGCACACCATCGGTTTAAATACAGTTATACGGGAAAGATATCATACACCTCAGCAAATGTAATTTGAAGCTACAAAAGTATCTGTGTACCGTACATATTTAAACCATCAGTTCACCACGTTTTGTGAAATCAAGATCGTTCTACCCTCACGCAAAGCGAAACCCAGGAAGTGACAACATAACTTGTTTGCTTGGAAACTGGACCGGGACCCCGACTTGTGTCCTTACGTACTGTGATAATCCCGTCATTGGGCCCCACCAAGTACCACTGACCTTTGTGAACTTTCACGTAAGTAGTATGATAGTAGGTGTCTCAAGTCACAATTTGCCTATTTAATCATCTTGTCGTTCCTGACTTCAGCAAGTTGTCTTAACACAGAGCTTTCTTGAGATCCAAATTGTGTAAGCAATGGAAGACGCCTCTGCAACAAAAAAGCTACCGTACTGTAAGTTTAAATCTGTACTGCTGCTTCGTCGAAAAAATGTTGGCTTACGTTCTGATTTGTCATTAACTCAGGTCAATACAACATACAATATTACTTGTGAGTCGAAGTACCAGGGTGACGTGAGTGTCTCATGCAACAGCACCGGACAATGGGAATATGACGGGATTTGCTATAAAATAGGTAAACATGCGTTGCTGAGCTAATTCAGTTTCTTGCTTCAGGACAAAGTTGTTAAAGTTAACACAAGCCGAACAAGAAGCTAGAATTTCTACTTTTAACAACGTCATCCAGTTACCGATTCATTATCGTGATATATGATTTGCAGTGTTTGCTTACTTAAGACTCACCGAATTTCAGAATGCCCAATTCCGAAACTGCTTCCAAACGGTTTTTCTAATTTTACTGGAAATAGTTCATTCATTGATGATGTGGTTTCATTCAACTGTTCTGTCGGATACAACTTGAATGGTAAGTTTATGTTAAAGATTGCTCTGATACATATGAAAATAAAATTGATACAAATGGAAGTTAAATTGATTTTTTCATTGATGACAACTTCCAAATCTACTGAGGACAATACTCATTTCATCTCAACTAACATTCGAGTGCAAGAATCTTAAATTGATAAATAACTTGCCTGATCAATGCTCTGGTTATAGGTATCAAATTGACAAAATTAAATCTCGTTATTGTAGGTGTTTCTACCATAAAATGCTTGGAGTTTGGAAACTGGTCGGCTGTTCAGCCCACTTGTGATGAAATATTCTGCTCGTCTCTAAGCAATCCTGTTCATGGTGGTATTACATACTCAGCTGGCGGTTTAATCAACATAACGAACGGGACTTCAGCATCTGTTTCCTGCTATAATGGATATCATTATAACGAGACAAGCGGAAATACTGGTTTATTGTGTACCTATGGTATGTCGATAAAATTTTAACACAGTCCAGGTTCATAATTCTCGGATCACGCAGCTCAATAACACATACATGCAATATATTGTTAGCATATTGATTTAAATAAAAAGCTGGGCTGACAATGTGGAGCTCGTGTAGCGGTTGCATATTTTTTTATTAATAATTGTTTTTAACCGGTTTTAGGGCTATGGAATGACACAGTAAAAGATTGTTTGCCTGATGATTGTCCAGTGCCAAATATTGCCCATGGATCAGTTAATAGCACCTCATCAAACACCGTTAATGGAACCTCACTATTAATCACCTGTGACCACAACTATGAAATTTCCGGTAAGATTTAGAGTCTGCAACATTTATATGTGGAGAATTAATATTGATTTGTAATTACTCAATCTTACAATCATTTCCAATCAATCGCAGGTTTTACCTACAGATTTGACGACGAATTATGATTAATGATGTATGCACATTTAAGTTTTAGATAAGAAGCTGCGACACAACACTAAGATGATCTTATTTCAGGTCCCCGGAATATTTCATGTGTGCTAGGAAACTGGACAACTCTCCCAGTTTGTCTGTTGACTTATTGTGATCAACCAAATCTGATTGATCACCAAAAGCCCTTTAAGAACAACACATTTTACGTAAGTAATTATATCACAAAACTATAGTATTTAAATACTGGTTTTATTTATCCTTCCAAAACACATAAAGTTTGGCTAACTGTTTTTCTGTCCGGAGTTAAAAAATGCTAAAATTGCTACAGGTTTTTTGCAAACTTTCTCTAGGTAAATTCCACATACGAAAGCACCTGTGTAACTGGATATAAAGGAAACATATCAGCTCATTGTAACAACACTGGTTTGTGGGAATACAACGGAATCTGCACTCTGGTTGAATGTTCTGAACCTGAAATAGTTCCACTGTCAAATCGATCTCAGTCATTAGATACATATTATTGGAACGACACCATTAAGTTTAGGTACGATAATTTTTCCTTCAATAATCGTTACCGAGAATTCAAAAATGCACTCTGTATACTTCAACAGTGTAAAAACATATTCTTACGAGCAAAATTTCAGTTGTCAGAATGGCACTGACTTACATGGGAATGACACAGTGAAATGTCAGAGTAATGGTTTATGGACGAAATATCCGGAATGTTTGCAAAGATGTGATACTCCAAACATAGAAAATATCGACTTGAATATAACATTGAACACGTCATACGCAAGCGAATCCGTCACTAATGTTACATGCAAGGACAATGCGAAGCTCCATGGAAACACGTCAATTACCTGTAACAACGGAACTTGGTCAGATTTACCTACTTGTGAGATATACAGATGTTACAAACCTACACTTGGACCACATTCTAATATAGAAGATCTCTCTGAGTATCTGATCAACTCCACCTTTAATGTTACTTGTGATAAAGGGTACGAGGGAAACGTTACAGCTGAGTGTTTGGTAAATGGAAACTGGAATATTACAGGTGTTTGTGGACTTCAAACATGTCCAAGTCCAATTGAAATCCCAAACTCCAATGACATCTACAACACTTCTATTAACTACAGCTGGAACGATACGTTCACTTACAGGTATTTAAAATTCCAAATAGCTTGTATAATTTTACTTTCAGCTGTAGATTGAAATCAAAATTAGCTAGTCAATTCTCATTCCGTTATGGTTTCACACCACTATCAAAAGTTTTGATACATTGTTGAAACAAGACAGTATGTTTCAGTTGCTTGAATGGAAGTGACATGTACGGAAACGAAACAATTCAATGCCAGCATAATGGAACCTGGACGATTCCTCCCCAATGTCTTCAAAGATGTGATTTGCCAAATATAACAAATAGCAACCTGACTTCTCTGAGCTCTACAACATTTTCAAACAGCAGCATGATAAACATAACATGTAATGACAATGCAAAGCTCCATGGAAACACATCAATCACCTGTAACAACGGATCCTGGTCAGATTTACCTACCTGTGAGATATACAGATGTTACAAGCCTACACTTGGACCACATTCTAAGATAGAATATCTCTCTGAATATCTGATCAACTCCACCTATAATGTTACATGTGACAAAGGGTATTATGGAAACGTTACAGCTGAGTGTTTGGTAAATGGAAACTGGAATATTACAGGTGTTTGTGGACTTCAAACATGTCCAGGTCCAATTGAAATTCCAAACTCCAATGACATCTACAACACTTCTATCAATTACAGCTGGAACGATACGTTCACTTACAGGTATTTAAAATTCCGAATAGATTATATAGTGTGAATTTTATATTACCTAGACCCTTCATTCAAACGTTTCGAGGAATTGTCCAAACAAGATAGTATGTTTCAGTTGCTTGAATGGAAGTGACATGTACGGAAACGAAACAATTGAATGCCAGCATAATGGAACCTGGACGATTCCTCCTCAATGTCTTCAAAGATGTGATTTGCCGAATATAACAAATAGCAACCTGACTTCTCTGAGCTCTACAACATTTTCAAACAGCAGCATGATAAACATAACATGTAATGACAATGCAAAGCTCCATGGAAACACATCAATCACCTGTAACAACGGAACTTGGTCAGATTTACCTACTTGTGAGATATACAGATGTTACAAACCTACACTTGGACCACATTCTAATATAGAAGATCTCTCTGAATATCTGATCAACTCCACCTATAATGTGACTTGTGATAAAGGGTACGAGGGAAACGTTACAGCTGAGTGTTTGGTAAATGGAAACTGGAATATTACAGGTGTTTGTGGACTTCAAACATGTCCAAGTCCAATAGAAGTTCCAAACTCCAATGACATCTACAACACTTCTATAAACTACAGCTGGAACGATACCTTCACTTACAGGTGTGTAAAATTCAACATAACATATTATACATTTCACTTACAGCTGTAAATTGAAATCAAAATTATTTAGTCAAATCTTATTCCGTTATGGTTTTATAGTTACACTTCTATCAAATGTCTCGAGGAATTGCTGAAACAATATATTATGTTTCAGTTGCTTGAATGGAAGTGACATGTACGGAAACGAAACAATTGAATGCCAGCATAATGGAACCTGGACGATTCCTCCCCAATGTCTTCAAAGATGTGATTTGCCAAATATAACAAATAGCAACCTAACTTCTCTGAGCTCTACTACATTTTCAAACAGCAGCATGATAAACATAACATGTAATGACAATGCAAATCTCCATGGAAACACATCAATCACCTGTAACAACGGAACTTGGTCAGATTTACCTACGTGTGAGATATACAGATGTTACAAACCTACACTTGGACCACATTCTAAGATAGAAGATCTCTCTGAGTATCTGATCAACTCCACCTATAATGTGACTTGTGATAAAGGGTACGAGGGAAACGTTACAG